>JASANG010000412.1:15000-251654 GCA_030248215.1 Enoplolaimus lenunculus | reverse complement strand
CAAATGCAATAACCTTAACTCAAGCGACTGGATTGCCGGAACCGATTACGATCACACTGCATTCGCTGATAAGCAGCATCCAACTAAATACGATATCGATAAAGTATCCCAGGCGTGCCAGTAGCCTTATTTCACTGTACTTATCATTTTATGACAGTCAATTCAGAAGCCCTGACACGCGTTCAAATTTCATTAGGAGACACCAAATCCTGAAGGTGGAAAGTATGTTCGACTGGGTGACTCTAGCGAACCTTCAGGGGTTATCGAAGAAAGAGCTATTGATGAGGTAAAACGTTTTTAGTTGGGTCGGTTTGAGAATTTAGCGCATTCAGTATTGTAATGGCGTTTGGCGACGCTTATTGATTGGTTGAAATTTATAGCCATTAATAAAAAAAATACCGTAACTAGCAAACTTAGCATCGAAAATTGGCACAAAAATTAAGTAGGATTTGCAAAATGAAAAATCGTTGATTAAAAGCGATAGAACCTGTCCTCTGTCATACGTACGTTAAAGTTTACATCCCGATGATTGTCTTTATAATTACCGCATACACAGTTTTCACTAGCAAATATAGAATTTGTTACTAACGCTAACTAGCACGTATCTCTATATAGAATTTTCAAAAAAAGTTTCTATTTAAACTAGCAACCGCTCATTGTAGCTTAACTCTTACAAAGCGGTACAAACGCAAATTTCAAATAATCAAGCATATCCCCGATCATAACTCAGGGTTCACGCTAGATAAACTAATACAAAGCCCTTGCGCTGTACGCTTCGCACGGGGTAACAACAACACAAGAGCCAAGCAACATGGCACAGTCGATTTATGACGTACTTCAACCGGCGACCGACTTGACAGACCCTCCTGTAGACACAATTTTATTCCCTCGATTCAAACAAACGCCCCATGTATTCGATAATAATCCTAGCAAAGTCGATACGTCAAACTCGGCCGATATGTACACCAAATTTCGACCTGGCGTCCGTATGGGTGGAGTCAAAGAACTTTCTTAGACGGCTCGTTTCAAGGTGGAACCGCGTATACCACGCAGCCGTATTACCGGAATCCCGACGGGTCTCGAAAACCTCATTTCGGATACCCGATTTATGATGATGACGCCAAACTTGAGCATATCGTACAAATGTGCTTTCAGAAACGATGGCAATTTCTGGCTCATTGTAACGGCGACGCAGCTGCTGATCAGTTAATATCTGTAGTACGTAAGATCCGTCAGTACGCCAGTGAACATCCTGATGAATTCTGCGCGGACTGGGTCCAAAATCATCGAACGACAATTATCCATGGTCAAATCTTGCGGCCTGATCAACTGGACGCGATGAAAGCTTCAGGGATTGCGGTATCGTTTTTCACTAATCATATTTATTTTTGGGGTGACAAGCACGCTAGCGAGTATGTTGGGCCTGAGCGTGCTCAACGGGTCAATCCTGTCAACACTGCTCGGAGTAAAGGCGTCCGGTTTACGATCCATAACGACGCAACGGTGACCCCAATTTCAATTATCGATGTCATTCATAACGCCGTTAACCGTCGTACGATTTCCGGTTGCGTGCTTGGAACGCCGGAATCCCTGCCGGCAATTGAAGCGTTGAAAGCGGTCACTAAATACGCAGCGTATCAGCATTTTGAAGACGCGTCCAAAGGAACAATTGAGATTGGAAAACTGGCAGATTTGACGATTTTGAGCGAAAATCCGCTGAAAGTAAATCCGCAACTAATCAATAGGGTGCGGGTTATTCAAACTCTACGCCGAGGTGTAACAACGTTTATTGCTGACTCAGGAACAAGTTGAATTTCAATTGGAATTTTCAATCACGTCCGTAACCAGCATAGCACGCTAGGTTTGGCCTCAAAACTGTAGGAAAAACATACACTGATTTCGGATGATTCACAAGCGGGGTTGAAACTTTTCGAGATGATCTTTAATATATAATAAATATTTTCTAGAGTAAAAGCTGTGATGCTATGGGCTCATTCCAATTGCGAATACTGACGATATATTGACTTGAATTATTATACCCGCACATTATGAAGTATTGTATAATTTTAATGTCTGAAAAAATACCTAATTGCTTGATTGCACAATGATGATTTGGAGTTGTATATCTTGCTTTATGTTACCCGTTGAATCTGCCTAGACCCATATTATTTGTGAAAACGTTCAGAAAGCTGAATGCCTATGTGACAATAGGACCGAGATTTAGAATGGCCTAAAATAAACGAAAAATTAATCGCAGAAACTAATTCTTAGTGCTTAATCTTCCTACGCATGCAGCCCTACAATTGCCGACTAGGATACGCTTGTGATGACTGAAACCATTTCATGGTTAGTTTTGTTTCGCTCCAGCCGTAACGTATTTGAGAAATATTTCTGTTTTAGTGTATATTTATGCAATAAACACGCGCATTTTAAATTTTTTAATATAGTTTAGACGAGATATATTTTTAAAATATATATTCAGTGTATTGTTTGCTGTTTTTTGTCCACCCACACGCATTTTTGCTTTTAAATTTCGGTTTCAACAAAGTTGTATCTCATCTCAAGACAGTCAAATATATATACACCAAGATAAACAATGGATGGCTCTTGTACCCACGCTACCCACAGTGTATGTTCCAAATTTAGGCTTAGGCATCACAGTTGAACTTAGAATTCTGGTTTTCATCATACTGTGTTAACCTCAAACATGTAACAATTTAAAATGTGGCTAATATGTGACAACTTAACTCTGTTTTGGTCTAAAATTGGTTTATTTTTTAGGAAAAAATGCAATCATAACTAATTGTTGCAATTTTTTCTACATTACTCAGTTAACATTACATTGCAACCGAATTTCAAATTTCTGAAATTTTGTGCACTTTTTATTATTATACTACAATGCTTCTTGGTTGTGTAGGGGAAGCAAAAAGTGGTATGCAACTAAGTTTTTATTATTATTTATTACTATTTTTATTCTTACTATTATTATTATTATTGTTGTTGTTGTTGTTATTATTATTGTTATTATTATTATTATTATTATTATTATTATTTTGGTAATATTTACATGCCATTTTGTTTACTTGTAAGCACTTTAAATTTTTCATAATTCTTCGAGCGTGTGAAAATTTTCCAAAAAATGATCGCCTCGTTGTGGTCCGGATTTTGTGAAAGAAAATTGTGTTCATTTTTTGTCAAATTTCACAATTTCATGCCCTTAAAAGCGTATAAATTTGAAATTAAATTCATCGCTATTTTTCAATAATGTTTTTACGAAAACGGTTATTTTTCTGTCTATGTCTTTATTTATTTCAAGGTCTATTGTGTTGTATATATATAATTTCTAAATTTTCAGAAACATACAAAATGTTGGTAATCGAATTTTGCTATAAAATATAACATAATTACACCAAAAGCAAACCAAACAATTTGTTGGCCAACTCCGTTTCAACTAAAAAATAAACCAAAATTTGTGTTTTGTGCATTTCTCTCATGCATTTAAGGGTTCAGACCCAGATTTAAGTTTAAAATTAGAGATAGGAAAGACGTTTTCAAAAAATATGCCTAAGTTTAATCCAAACCCATAAAGAGCCCGAAAGTTTGCTACGATTTTATCTTTTCTATGGTGTGTTTATCAATGAACTAATAATTGTAAATCTTTGTACTATGAAATATACTTGTCGAAGATGGATTGAGGCTTATGGGTTACTACGTTCGTCCGTTCTTGCCGTAAGTATAGATTGCATTTCAATTAGTTAATTATAGTAAGCACAACGTTCACGCACGATAGTAGGAATTGTTAGTAGAAGCTGGCGGGATGTCCAAATGAAGGTAGCAGGCGATATTCGGTGTCATGTGAAACAGTGTCGGCGTGAAATAATGTCTACCTGGGCATTATTTGACGTGAAACAGTGTCCACATGGACATTATTTACGCTGTGTAAAAACACTTTACTTAAAATACTTTAGTTATATTTCACTAACTTTTGTTAAGTATAAGTGGCCTAACTATTGAGTAAATCTTTGCTGAAATAGTGTATATAAATAAGTTAAGTAAATCTAAAACTACGAATTATGTGTTGGCTTAAAATTAATAAGTAAAGCTTTGCCAAGCACCATAAAACCGACACTTATTTCGGCAACAGATTTACTTACTTTTAAGCATATTTTTAGTGACCGTAAAATAGTGTCCTGCCTCGTGGAACATTGACCACCAGACAGTTTAGGAATGTTCTACGTGACGAAATACTGTCAACTTGGTGAAAATTTATTCGCTATTGGTATAAACTTTTATTTTCGATACAAAATGTGAAAATGAGTGTTAAACTTTTTATACCTAAACCCTGACTGTGGGTGCCTGTCTGCTATTATTTTGAACTTGGCAATTTGTTCGCAGACGCAGTTGTGGCAAAGTCCTACCGTGACATTTGAAAGCCGAACTTTGTACTGTGGTGACCCGAATAGGCGGGGGTACGCTGTAAAAAATGGTGAGTCAAATTGACTTTCTCCGAAATAGGCTCTAAGGGACTACTCAAACTGAGTCAAATTCAACTCCGCCAGAGTCAAGTTCGACTCACTGAGACGCAAGTTTGACTCTGGCCGAGCCGAATTTGACTCAGTTTGTGTAGTCCCGTAGAGCCTATTTCGGAGATAGTCAATTTGACTCACCATTTTTTGCAGGATAATAAGAGTTGGGTCTTCAGCTAACGATGTAAAAGTGTTAATATAAAAAGTATGTTATGAACGTCAAATTAATCTTGATCATAAGTCTAAAACTATTAAGTTAAAGCATCCCCTTTGTCAGTATTAACAATTAGCCTAGCAACACTAAACACGAAAATGGAAAGCTTTAACATATACACCCTAACATTTTACCTGAATAGGCAGCCTAACACAAATCATGCCTACGTTTCAGCCTGCACTATTTGTCATTGTCTACCTCGTCTCACAAAGCCAAACACAAAATATTCGAGTGGCACCCAGATTGCCGAAAAGCAGAGATAATCCGCCGTTACTAGACGCCATCGGTACTTGCCCACAGGTGTTATCAGACTCGTTCAAGTCTCTGTCATCGCCGCCACACCGTGGCAGACCGAGGCAGTTTTGCGCCGTCTCTTGTACTACTGACATCGATTGCGTTGAAGGATTTAAATGTTGCCCATTGAACGATAAATGCAACGTTTGTATCCAGCCGATACCGCCGTGTAAGTTTATTAAGCAAGTCGGCCGCCGCAAAGGCAGACTCCCGGGAATCGACCCAGATGTCGATTCTAGCGAAAGTAAAAAAACCGTGTTTTTGTGTTAATATTTAGTACTTAAATTGAAGTTGGTTTCTCGCTCGCAAGCTTTCCTTTATAATATTATACATCGCGTCGTCACCAGTGACAAGGATGTCTCAAGTCGCAAATGAGGTTACGTGGAAGCTTAAAAGTTTTATTATTCAGCACCAATCACTTCAAAAAGGCACACGGTGTACGCATAATATTGTGGATTTTAGAATAAACATCAATATCCTGATTAGAGCACGTACTTTCTAGTAAGAAGGGATGTTGATTTGACAAAGAATACAAACAGACAAAAGCACGGCAAGGAGAGAAAAATTTAGAAATTTAGCACTAAAATCATATGTCTAGGTATATTTATGAGGCGTAGGCATAAACGCAGCTTTGCGTTGCGGGCGTATGCGCATGTAAAGATCATGCTTATAAGCTAGTCTCAGATCTGTGGCTAGAGGGAGCCCGGCGGACTTAGTCCCGTAAAAAATTTTGGTTCATAGAATAATTTCAACTCAGCATGTAAGCCATTTGAAATCCCTGCATGCGTAATTTCTACTTGTAACCCCCGCCTAATATGATGAGATCGCTTGGGAATCTGCTTTGTTCTAGATTAGTGAATAGGCTTTTAGATCTAACCTTAGGCGTACAGCCTATCGGTGTATCCTAGATTGCAGATGTAACCAGCGTTCGAATTGCCGACGTATCAATTACATTTATCCAATACCTAGATAAAAAGCCAATAGCATGTTATATTGTTTTTGTTATTAACTTTCTTTCTAGCCCAACCGATATCAACTCGGCCGTCGTTAGACGTATATTTCGTCAAAACGCCATTCAAGGTGCCACGGGCAAAGCTACTGTGTAGCGGGCTGTTTGATCCTTACCGGAGCATTTTTCGTTGGTACTTCAACGGATCTGTGTTTCGAATACTTGACGGAATTTCTGGATCACAGTATGAAGTGCTTCTGAAGCAACCATTAGTTGGTCGCTATGCGTGTGAAGTGTTCAGCGTTGAGCAAGTGGAAACGCCGGAAAATGAATTGCCTGTCGGGTTGATATCGAACGATGTCGATATTTTAGGTTAGTGAGCGTGGAATGATCAGAGAAGGTCATGAGAACCGCTATTTCCAACTATACCGTCTTTAAAAATCATAGTAGTTGGAATTTAGATATTCCAAAATTTCCGATTTCTGAAATTAACTCGATGTAGTGATCATGTTTTATTAAAAATACGAAAAGTTCCATTATTGAAATTACCAAAACTTCCGACAACAAAGAATTCCACCGCAATTCCAGGTCCATTTTTGGCCGTAGCAAGAGCCAGGCGCAGACCACGGGTTGAACTGTGGTCTATTTGTTCTGTGTTTACAGCTGATTCCACGCTAATCACGATGCAAGAATGCCCAAAGAACAGCAATCGTCAGTCATGCGGCTGCGTGAAGTTTTGTGGCGACTCCCACGACGAAACGGAAGACTGTTCGGTCAAAACGTGTTTTCCAGGCGGAATCTGTGTCTGCAAATCTGGATTTCGCTTTCATCAAGATCGATGCATCAGAGCAAGCAATTGCCCTACACAACCACCAGTGGAAAGTATGTCGGTGTGGAGTAAACGGCTAGTAAAAATCACGGAAACGCGTAGTGGTCAAAATACGGAAACGAAAAACGCCTATAAAAGTATTAAAGTTTGAAAGATGTTTTATTCTTACGATACAATGAGGTAAACAAATATTAATCTCAGGGTTTCTAAAATTTAAAAGAAAAAGTAGTCGATGCAAAAATAGTGTGTGGACGTCAAAATGTCTTAAAAACTTGTATGGTTTTCGCCGTTTTTATAATCGAACAAATGCAGCATATATGGATTGAAAAATTGACAACGAATTTTTATATAAAAGCGCAAAACAATAAAAAATTTGGTATTTCTATAAACGAGACGGAAACGAACGTGTGTTGCTGGAAACAGGTATCGGTTACACCCTAAGTGTTTGGCAAAAATTAAAAGCTTCAAAGCAACAAAACTCTGCATGAACAACGGGGTTGATCTAAGTCGTACTGTATTTCGCTTATTAGGATGTAAGGACTTTTTTCAATGAACTAATCCGTTTGTTAGCTAAAAGTTTTAAGGATTTACAGAAATTATTGCTAGTAAAACAGTCGCGGATTAAGCATTTTGGAGAATGGACAGCCCAATGGACGAACGAGAAAAATATTCAATTAATAAAATATTAACTGTTTCAAAAACGAGTATATAACAAATCGAAGGATGACGCTATATTTGTTATGCGGCGCCGACCGATGCAGTCCGTCGCCGCCCGACGCCGTACGTCATCACCGTATGTCACCTTGCGGTATCGTACGTGGGCGGTAATGAACGGCACCGGACGTCGTGCAAGGTATAGCGCCACCATAAACGCTGCTTTTCGCTGAAACACTGGCGGATGCATAGGATTTTTTTCGAGGTGTGCGACGTTTCATCAGTTTATAGCCAAGGGTTAAATGTAGTAAAACCAACACTGCAAAAAAGGTGAGTCAAATTGATTCTCTCCGAAAAAGGCTCTACGGGACTACACAAACTGAGCCAAATTAGACTCTAATAGAATCAAGTTTGACTCGCAGAATCGCACGTTTGACTCTGGCGGAGTCGAATTTGACTCAGTTTGTGTAGTCCCGTAGAGCCTATTTCAGAGGGAGTCAATTTGACTCACCATTTTTTGCAGTGTAGTTTGTTTATTTGCAATATTTAGGCTGTATTTTAATAATCAAAGTCGGAATTTTTTGAAAGTGTACTTCACCAGACACTGGTTGCTGGAGCTGTGTACATTTTAGTGGATTTCAACTGGTCAAACGCCATATTCATTTAAATCAGAATGGCACCAAACTTAAAAGTTTGTACAGTTTTACTTTGTTTCGGGAACTAACTTGGGGCTTGAAAATTTTTCACGTAAAATTTCATCTAGTTGCATTTTCTCCCAGAAAAATCCATCTAGGTGTATTTTCCCCCGAAAAAACCGACCTAGGTGCATTTTTTCAGCGGAAAAAATCCAACTAGGTGTATTTTGCGCCCCGAAAAATTCCATCGAGGTCCATTTTGCCAACCAAGGTTTATACTAAATGCGAGCTCAGCTGACCTATAAGGGTCTCTAAAATACATTAACTTAAAAGGAGAGATTTTTGTATCAAGTCCACAACTTGTGCAGTGTGCCTGCTGAATTATTGAACTTTAAGCTTCTTTTATATAATCATATTCAGTTGTCTGATGCGCACCAAATGCGATTTTATTGCATTGAATTGTAGCAACTTTATAATATCTGGATGATAATGATATGTTGATTTTCATTTAAACCCAAGTGCATTTCTCTGGTATGTATCAAGTTGAAATATTCCGGTGGAAAATGCACCTAGGTGGATTTTTCTGGGGGGAAAATTGCACCTAGGTGGATTTTTCCGGGGGGAAATCGCACCTAGGTGGATTTTTAGGGGGGGGGGAAATGAACGGGGGAAAACGCACCTGTGACACCGGCACTGATATATCGAAGTTATAACTTTTTTCAGATACATGCTCCGGTCCTCACGAAGGATTCACCGACTGTGGCACCATTTGCGACTGCAAAGAATACGTCGAACGCGGTGGAAAATGCCCACTTGTCTGCGCCCAAACGCCGCTTTGCGTCTGTGATCCTGGATACGTTCGACAAAAGCGACGTGGGAAATGCATTCGTGCGTCTGAATGCCGCAACAGAAATGGCTCGCGTCGACCGTCTATCAGTGGTGAGTCCTCTCGAAGAACTACTTCCAGGTCGCGACCTGCAACATCGAACAAACCTAGTGTCCCAAAAGCGTATTTTCGAAACTATACCGGAGGACCGCCAACTCTACCGACGCCGGCGTATGGCGGCGGTAAAATCCTTCCCTCTGGACCACGGCCTAAACCGAGTGGATCGCGTCTAGCAGGCAGCTGGTTGCCTGGTATGTTTCCTTTTACTAACCAGGGCAGTCCTTACGCCGCGCCTATTAACCCATTTGACCCTCGGTATTATTGGCAGAGAAACGCTGAATATCTACACCGCAGCATGGAAGCGATCCGTAAAACGCCCGGATGGAAATGGGCCAATACTTTGGTGCCAGAATTAGACCAAAGTGAGCACCACATATTGCCACGCACCAAACTATAATCACAACCCTTGAGAAAGCTTCTAACGTTTTTGTGCCTTTTCAAATCTGTATTGCAGCTGTTGGTTTCTTTTGTTTCTTCTTCCTACAGATGCAGCACGTTTTTTTCATAGTAAACAGTTGAGCAATTACTAGGGGTGAGCGGTTGGCAGACGCCACCCCCACGTATGAGCTTTTACACTCTTCATATAGCCCAAAACTTGTATTCTACAGCGTCAGAAAAATTGGCCAATGTATATATTTTAGGGCCGCACTGTTTTCCGCGGTCCTGCAACAGATTTTGGAGTAATTTTTTCGCTTGGATTTGGCTTAGGCTAAAGCCTAAACTTAGAAATATGCTAATACTACTATTTCAGCTTTGTTCTGTATATAGACCGAAGAATTCTTATATTACCGTGCACATGCAAAAATATTCTTGTCCTTACTGGTGGCTGTTTCTGGTTGCGGCGCTGGCGGCGCAAGAATGTCGTTTGTTTTCTTTTGGTTGTGCAACATAGTTTTCTGGTTCATGCCACTGGTTTCTGCTTCCTGCACGCTTGAAAAGTCCACTCATTCATGTTTCTTGCAACTACTATCAATATACTTAAACTGGAATACTCCACATACGTAATTTAGGCAACTTTGAAGTATTCTGGCAAAATTGTTACTTTTTTAAGATTCAAAAATCGGGCGTTCAAGACGGACTAAGATCTTTAAATAGTAGTAGTTCATAGTTACTGAATAGTTACTAAATATAATATATTCTACACTCTTAAAAACTGCATAGATAAGTTTTAGCATCAATTTTGCTTTGAGTGACGTTAGAGCGGTAACTATAGATTTAGTATATTGCTGACCCGAAATAAGCCTAAGCGTAGAAAAAAGTGTAAACCTTATGCTGGGTTCAAGTGCATCACAATTAGGGTAATCGATATTTACGGAGTCTTAGGGTTTAGAGACTATCTGATTTTTAGGAATACAGATCCCTATTGATTGGGACTCAAATTGGGAACCCCCTCTTATTACTCTTCTCGCATTCGGGTCACAACAGTAGGTCATCTTTTTTCTTCAACATCATATGATGATATTCGACATACGTATTGCCTGCGAATAACATGATATATTTCCGAATATCTGCATACTTGAAGTATATATTACAGATCCAAATTGTCCTGTTGAATATCATATGATACTAAAATTTCAAATTTGAATTTTTAAATAAGTAATGATCGTAGTTTTGTGCGATTTTGAGTCGGAAACAAGTTGCACCGTACCACTGAATATCATATGATTCTCATAGTAATTTTAGAATATCATATTTGCAATTGCATATCTGAGAACGGTAGTTTGTAGGTTATGTCATATGACATCCGACTTATGTTGGTTGACCCGGTATAAGAGCCTGAATTTTAACGTTGACGTCGAATCAACATGGGACAAACTGTGATTCGCCTGCCCCGGTTACAACATGAATCCCGCATTAGCCTAATCCTAAGCAAAAAATATAGTCTAAAATCTAACATTAATACTCTTTTACAAAGAAAAATGGAACGACCCTAAAAGCGACACGGGACAATTTTGCTATAAAAAATTTCAGCTCTTGCCCGTAGCCTGCCATTTTCACGCTCAACCAGTGCACCGGTGAATCCATTTGCTTTTCCATCTCGACACAACCCGGAACAATCGTGTGACACTTCTGGAAGCGCTACGCTGCCGTTCCTGTCAAGCCCTATAGTGCCACCGCATACTGGATGTGGATATCAAGTTGTGCGCGACGAACAAGGTTGTCAAAACTATCAAATGAAATGTATGTATAAAAGCATTTTTCCTGGATTGTAAATATGACTGTGTTTGTTTTTATCGTTTATATATGTACATATTTTCAATCCGGCGCATCCTAATTATAGGGCCTGCGCACTAAACCTAAGCCTAAGCGTAAACGTAAATAGTAAATATAAGCCTAAATTTATGTCTAAAATCTAAGCCTAAAGCATCTCAGTTCCCAACTTCCCCAGTCGCCGTGTCTCTTATAGTAGACAAGCCCATTAACATGGGTCTCACAACTTTATGCTCTTATGAATTAAAAAGTTTAAATTTATGCGGTTGGGTAATTTTGCTCATCGTAAAGCTTGAGTACGAAACCTAAGTTTGAATATTTAACAGCGCATTCTAAAGGACTCTAGATACATACAGCTTCAGTTTCAAACAATGCTCAATCATTAGAACATCTTAATTCTATAGGCCAATACTCTTGAATGTGTATAGCACCTATCACCAATTAGCGATATGTTCAAAAACGACGAAGTCCTAAAATATCGGATCTCAAAATTGGCGAAGTATATATTTAGGACAAATTAAATGCGAAAAACGGTCTGAATTTCGAACCCCGCAGTTCACTGGTTCAAAAGTTTCAAAAGCTATCACCAAACCTTCGCTTAAGATTTTTCTTATAATCCACAAAACCCTATATATATACGTTAAAGGGCCCATGTACAGATCAGGGGCAGAGGGTTTTTTGTGGGACTAGAATAGAGTAAGCTTAAGTTTTAGACGAACTTTTTTGCTTGGTTTAGGCTTAGGCTTTGGAATATGCTCATTCTCACGCTTAGACTTAAGCTTAGGAATATACGTATAATACTGTTCCACCCCTGTTCTTTACATTGGCTCGTTAAAGGCACATGATTTACCATGTAACGTAAGTATAGATGTCAAATCCGAATCATTGGGTGGCACTATACCTGTGGTACAGTAGATTTGCGGTGACGTGCTGCAATTTGCGCCCTGTTTCAAAAGGTTCCGTACAGCAAGAGACAATGCCGCAAGTCAAAGATAGTAAAATTGTGAAGTTTGTGCAACACTCTTAAAGCAGCATCTTGCTTGTAGTGCTTGAGCCACAATGAATGCAAAATTTGAAATTTGTTCAGCAAAATCGCTTATATAATTTATAATTAAAGTTAAAATGTGAAGTCAACAAATTTTTTATAAAATACCTTCGTGTTCGAAGAACAGTTCAAATTGCAAGTTAAAACAGTTAAAAAATCCAGTATTTTGTGGCTGGAATGTTTTAAAATATTTTATATTTCAAAATTAATGTTAAAAATATATAGACACCAATTTCTTACTTTTTTAAGATAATAAGGCTAGGAAATCAGTTTTAAAATACAGGAAAATTAATATCTCGAAATTGTCTCATACGTATTTGAAAACTGATTTTCTGATTTTAAAACCAATATGAAAGAACTCGCTGAGATTTTTTCTTAAGAGTAAAATTTACAGGTATTTTGCGTTGAGTTGAAAATCCTCCAACTTGAACAAATATCTTGAACGTATCAGGTTGTAAAACGATGGCAATCAGTTGAGCCTACACCTACAGCTCCATGAATGTAATGCAAATTCCCCGTATATATCTTTGTTTGTAATCCCCTTATGGCTTGAAAATTAGGAACCATGTTTGTATTTTTGCCATATTCAGTTAATAAAAATGTTTTGCAATTAACTTTCTGATAAATTTCTCAATTTAAATCCAGCCATTGAAAAGGGATAAAGTGGGAGACTCAGCTAACGACATAAGTATTGAAAATTTCAGATATTCGCTCTTGAATATAAGACAATTTGTTTTGTGACTTGTGTAGATATGCTTCAAACTTAGATCAAGTTGTTAAACATTTATACCTGCAAAATTTATTTTCTCTGGGAAGCCTAGCGATGACAGCCAATTTGGCTCTCAGTCAAGGATCTTGTTGGGACTATTTTTACGTATATATATTTAAAAGAAATTTTGAAAAAACCTTACCGTATAAGACATGGCGAACAACGCATGGGTGCACCTTAGCTGCGACCCTTGCTAGTAACTTTTGAAAAATTTCAAACCCTAACTGAATATTTTTCCATTATATCTTTCATGCACGCAGTGGGGACAGAGTAAACGTCTGTCAACGGTTAGCTTTGCGGTTTAAAGTTATAAATTGAAATTAAGTTTGCTTCGAAATAGAAAATATTCGTGCAGGAAAGCGTTAGGTTAATTACAGTTAACTGTTGGAGGCAAAACAACATGTTCATTTTCAATAATTGATAAAGAATGTATTATTGATTTTAGCACAAATAGATATTAATTGCTATTATTACGTTATAGACACACTGATATGGCCTAATGGTTTGGCAAATTCGACTTCAGAGTTCCGGTTCATGTTTCATATTATTAAGCTCGTTGAAATATCAGAGGGGAATCAGTCAAATGGTGCAGCAGACAATACAGCTGCTTTTCACACATTTTTTATACTGAATAAATTTTTTCTCAGCAATTTTAGGCTTAATCCGCGACCGACCTCTTCTCACATCCACTGCGAGCACCGTAACTGACAGATAAGGTTTAGTCGCATGCGTATATTGCTTTCGAAATTCAAATATTTAAATATTTAAGCCATATATAAAGTTGTTGGCGATTTTTGATGCCTGCTGTGCTATACTTCCTGAGCAAGATTGTGGTCCAGTGTTTGTTGTAACTGGTGTATAGTTAATAGTTGTTGCCGATGTTGCTGTTGTAGATGTTGTTGTTGCGGTTGTTGTTGTTGGGGTTGTTGTTGTTGCGGTTGTGGTTGTAGTTGTTGCGGTTGTTGCTGATGATTGCTACGTTGCTGAGCTTCATGTTGCCCGTGCGGATGCGACTCAAACTGAGCGACATATTGGTTAGAATGTGATTGCTGGTGTTGAGGTCTTGACGGCGGAGTCACTTGAAGATTTAAATCCTGCAGTTGCACAACTTGCTGGTGATGTTTTGGCTGTTCTGTGTCGTCTTGTTGTTGTTGTTGTTGCGGTTGTTGTTGTTGCTGCTGCTGCTGTTGTTGTTGCGGTTGTTGTTGTTGTTGTTGTTGTTGTTGTTGTTGTTGTTGCTGCTGCTGCTGCTGTTGTTGTTGCGGTTGTTGTTGTTGTTGTTGTTGCGGTTGTTGTTGTTGTTGTTGTTGCTGCTGCTGTTGTTGTTGTTGTTGTTGTTGTTGTTGTTGCTGCTGCTGCTGCTGCTGCTGCTGCTGTTGTTGTTGTCGTTGTTTTTGTTGTTGTTGCGCCTGTTGTTGCTGTTGTAGCTGCAACTGTTGCTCGTGCTGCTCGGCAGCTTCGTATTGTTTAAGTAAACTTTTAAACATTGTCGAGTTGATAAAACGCGGATACGAGTCTCTATGCATTAGAGTGAATATTTGTAGTTGAGCTTCGTCAAAAATATGCTCCGATGGATGGTGCATGTTGTTGTTGATTGTTTCACGAACGCGTGAATCCAGACTGACCTTCAAATTATTTAAATTAATTTTTTAAAATTTTAATCAGTTTTGTAATTCGAACGTTATAAACGATCATGCAAATATATAATTTCAAACAGCCCTTCCAACCGAAGCCTGTTGTCGTTAGTGATAAAAATATGTGAGACGCAAAAAATGTTAAATAAACAGAAGCTGGTATAAGCAAAGATTAAAAAGTTTTCGATAGAAACACGAACAAAATGTGTTGTAATATTCAAAAATCTGCCAAGATAAACTTGAAGAACCTTCTCTACACACAAAAAATGTCTCGAAATTTCAAGACTATTTTCTTAAATTTTCAAGACTATTTTCTTAAATTTTCAAGACATAAAAGCTTGGTATTTAAGACATTAACAACAGTACTTTTAAGCAGTTCAGAATTCCATTTCTACGATGTTAAAAAATAAATGTCGTTAAGGCATGATTATGTTTTGAGACAATATTTTATGAATATAAGACAATATATTTTGTGTGTATAGTTATTCGAGGTATCAATTCAACGGCAATTGCTTCACTTATTTACGTTTAGCATCTTCGCAAATAATTGTTCAAAACTTACAAAATCCATCGATTATGTTAACTGAGAAACGCTTGAATATTCGGCAAAGACGTATATATTACAAATACGGCGAATGTAAACATTCTATTGGACACTGCATATTGGCCCCACAATTCTAAAAATTCTCACATTTTACCATAACTTGGGCTTAGAATTAAGCTTTGGCTTAAGCTTTACTTTTAAGTTCAGGTTTCGGACGAAGCCTACGATGGGGCTCAGGCTTCAATTTGGCTACGCTTTAGGAATCGAACGCCAATTTTGGTTGCTCAATAGACAACATTTAATTAACTTTACTTCTTTTGGCGAAAGTATTGATATAAAATCTTCATAAATAAGGCGAGCAGTTTCTTGAATGCGTTCAGGACTTTTTTCTTTTCTAAGCTCTTCACACGCTTGCCAGAAAAGTATATTTTCGTCAGAAAATTCTGATTTGAGGAATTCGCCGAAAACTTTTTGGCCCTCTGAAATGCAAAAATAAATGTTTTGCGATGCGAACAAATAATGTTTGGCCAAACAGTATAAAATTTTTGTCAAAAAATTCTGATTTGAGGAATTCGCCGAACAGTTTCTGGCCTTCTGACATGCAAAACGCTGTTAACAGATTTATAAAAGCCAAACCATAAGTTTAAATAGTACTCTTTTGAGTGAGAACGAAAACTATATATACTAGCGAACGTGGTTGCAATATTTGTAACCCTACTTGTTCTCATATTTAAGCTAGCGTCAGTTTGCTTTCTTTGCCTTAAATGTTATGCACATGTTTATCAGTATATTTTCGTAGTTACGTAAATTAATTTACATAAAACAATACTCACTTTTACACTTCATTAAACGGTCGAAAGAACTTGACCACGACTTGAGATCGTCCAATGTTGGCCTGAAACAAAACAAACGGTAAATCCCAGTTGTAAAATTTGCTGATGGGGCAAGTAACTTCATTGTGCTTAGAAATTTTACAGTTCTTTAACCAAAAATAACACTTCGATACTTGTAAATATTGCTCCGACAACTCAATTTCTAATGAGGGCTTGCGACCTCATATTTTTTAACTTCTAAAATATACTCAGCTTTTGACCAACACCTTGCATAACAAAAAAAATCGAGTATGTAAACGTCCGAAGGCCGAATGATAATCACTGTCTGGTTAAACTATTTCAGTTCTCTCAATGACTTTGAAAAAATTCACACGCATCGGAACCAAACTGCTGACTTACGTCTGGGGACTGCTTAAAGTTTACTGGCTATTAGTCTAAACTGCTATACCTGTCATCAGCAAGCTCAGCGCTCGCATTGGAACAACGTTCTTTGTTTTGATTTGCATGTACAGTCAGACTACAACACCTGGCGATAAATATTGATAATAAACTAACTTCCAGAGATTAACTTAGGGTGGCGGCACTATACATTTGATGACGTCCGGCACTGTCGGTCTCCTGTCCGGCACTGTCGGTCATTTGTCCGGCGCCGAACCTCACCGCGTGGTATTGTACGCGAATTACTGACGTATCATACCAGACGGGCGTCGGCACACGGCGCCGCACGACAAGTATAGCGCCACCATTAGTCGGCCAGTTTCAAATGTGCTACATGCTTAGTGACCACGCCACGATTTTAAGGCCAGGGTTGGAAGTTAAAAGTTCCAATGCAACCAACAAGTAATGGATAGATGCCTGACTTTTTTTGGTTCGGTATATTTTTCAAAAATGTCCATTGCAAAATTTCATCTAAAGTGACGTAACGATTTAAAATGAAGGGTAAATTCAGCAACGGTGTCAATCACTATAAAACTATTGCGAAAACTTTTAGAAGTTAGTTCTATTCAATAACGACCGGATTAACATTGATCAAAACACAAAAAAACCATGAACCGTATTCTCAAATGTGTGTAGGTTACCTATCTTGTTTAGATATAGGATTTCAAATAGTCAAACTACAGTTGCTAGAATTACGAAATACTACGTAGTAGCAACTAAAATAAGCGTAGAAACAGCGCTGAAATACAATTCAAACACATTCCTGAATACTTTCCTATACTACAGCAAACTAGTCAGCCTGCTTTCCGCTATGCGCAAAAAATTTTTTTCCACAGAATAATTATATACATTTCTGTTCTAAGACAATGTTGTAAACAAAGCAGTGCTGGAAAGCTGTCCAAAATACGTATGTGGAACATTCCAGTTCTAATTATAAAATTTCAATTATGTTTCAAATTTGAAAATGCAATAACCCAGTAATCTTGAAACAACATATAAATTATGTAAGCATTGCCGGCAACTCACTTTAATAGTGTTCTCCGCATCCTGAAATACAATAAACAAAATAACAAGTAAACGTGAAATTAAATGATTATGAACGGAATAAAACTTAACGAATTGAGTATATACATTCTAATAGGAACATGCTGAAGGACAGCAATAAGGGGCGCATATCACCCCCGGAAATTCATCGAGAGACAAGAAAAACTTCACATCAACCTTCCGCAATTTGGGGATAAACTAAATTTCTTTCACAGGCTGCGCCCTAATATTCTGTTTTAATTATTGGCAAGAATGTGAGAAACGTTCCAATACAAAGTTGTACGTATTCATTTTTGAAAAATTAGCTTAATATCAAACTAGGATTATAAAGAAATTTATGAGCACTAAATAATCTCAGGCTGTTGTTGGCTCGAAGAATTTTCCGACCCCAGGTTTCTAGGTGTCTGTACTCTGACGTCTGTTGGGCTCGTTGGCGCAAACGTACCACGAAAACGAGCAACAACAACATAGACAGACACAACATGAGCGCTTCAGCATCGATGCACCACTGTTTGCACCATTTCCACCAGTTGACGGCTGAATACTGCCCCTCGACGCTGCCGGTAATCCAGATCGCTGAGGACTGTCTGCGGTTCGGGCGGGACCTGCCAGACCAATTGCTGTTCGGCCTGTTCCGTTACCGCCTCCGTTACCAGAATTCGCAAGCATCGACGCCGATTCTTCAGCGATTGCAACGCTAATTCCGCCACTTTTGGACGAAGAGCGTTCTTTGGAAGGCATCTAAACATCATTTTTAATGCATCGTCCACAATATCTTGCATACATACAATATACATCATGTAAACAATTTTCAAATGCCTATCATATTCTGAAGGCGTCTTTTCGATGTATGTTCCGTAAAATATTGCATACTTCACGTCACAATTTTCACACGCATGTCATGTATACGTCGAAAAAAATGTGACCTGTACGCAATAAGTTGACACCTGTCATATATCAGCTTGGAAAAATCTAACTGATATATGCGTGGCACACCGGTTGAAAACAATTTCAGCTGGGAAACATCAAGAAATGTTAGCGGCATACAGACACACAAAAAATAAACACAGTGATCAGTATATTTCACCGTGGACAAAATGTTTAGCGCTTCGGCCAGTTGATAAACACGTAAAAAATTGTGCCACAATGTACTCAAGTGATTAAATATGCACAATGATTGGCCAAATAAGTACATTTGAACTAAATCTCAACACGGTCACTTGTTTTCACAAATGTGACTTGGAGCGATTATTGATAAATTGAGGGCAAATGGTCCAATCGACCAACTATGCTTAAAGCGTTTGAAAACGAAGTTGGTAATGAAATAAATTTTTACTGATTTCGAATACGAAGAAGAAAATAAATACGGTACCGTAGGCATTCAGTGGAAAGCCCGTAGCCAGCTTACCATAGTAGGGAGGGCTAAAAAATATTCACGAGGGGCATACAAGGGTTCTCAATAACTTACAACGAAGGTTGAAAATTTTCTAGGGGGTCGAATTTTTGCAGGTGGGGCGGAGCCCCCCGGCCCCCCACCCCTTGGCTACGGGCCCGTTCAGTGGGTAAATTTGTTGGCTCGCGCTGTAATTTAACGATTGACCTATTACTGCATACTGTTGCCCTTACCAGCTCAAAACACAGCAATATTGCAAAGTCACTGCAGACTAAAGCTTTCTTAGCAAAACCAAAAGCAGCGCTGACGATTCTAGGTTCAGTAAGGGCCAACTGGTTAAAATTCGATAAACAATGAATCAAAATTCACTCGATCAAGTATCAGGTTCGACATTTGTCGCCACCCATAACATGAATAACAATCGCTGGCAATTCTGGTCAAATTGCTATGATGAATGCTGTTTGCAGCGCGCAGGCAATATCTATATGCAATTAATTGCCAAATCTAAAATCCGTTAACAGGTAATGGCATAGCTAGTTCAATATGCTAAACGTTGTTTAATTCATAATAACATAATACTGAGGGAATTAACCCAATAAGAAGTATATGTTTACTTTATTGAACAATTAACCTAAAAATTTCAGAAGCCTACATATATAACATTTTAATTCAGGCATTTTATTATTAGCATAGGTTGAGGAACGGGTTTCAAAGATGGTACACGAAGAAATTAACGTTGCAATACATTCGTCAACCGTTTCCAGTCCAATTTTATGCTTGGCGAACTGTAGTGATCCGGATACGGATAAAAGAGGAAGGACACAAATTTCTTTTATTGCATCAGGCAGTGGTCTTTTCCGTAATCCCCAGTCAGCTGGCGTTTACGCAACAATGGTCATATTTTTAACATTTTTGCATTTTTGAGCTTCTCATGACCTCAACTAATGATTTCACACGTAAATTTAAATATTTTAAAAATTCAATCTTCTAAGGTTCCAAGGCCCTTGTGACGCAATAACGGTTTGGAAAAAAATTAGATCAATTATATATCAGTTGGTTGCGAAGCTAAGTGGAACAGTGGTAAATTTTTTCGCCATAATATTTATTGGTTAACGATTTATGATCAAATAACTTATTTGCCGCCATCCCAAACAGCGATGTATATAGTATTTAAATGGATCAAGATTTCTTTATCAAGTCCCGAGTATTGATATTGTATAATCGCGGGTCCTTCCTTTAACATCACAACCACGTCTATTAGTATGCAGGGTCGTGCCGAGGATATACGAGAACCCGTCTGCGTGTAGGCCCATCTTGTAAGGTGTAAGCTATGGACGACGCAGCAGTTTATTCTAAACCAGGGTTCACCTAAGCGGAAGTGGAATATAGTGGCGTCAGAAAACTCGCGAGCGATACTAACGAAAAGTGAAATAAGTAAGAATACCGTAACGGTTAGTCTGACCTGCGCAGAAGAGAAAAAATTATTTTGAAATCATATTGTGGATCAGAATTGCCATGTGCCCCCCTAGGTGCCTGACCCCTGGGGGTTAACTGAAGATAACCACCACACTGTTAGTAAACAGCTGTTAGGGGAGCAACATGATTTGAAAAAGAGTCTTGTCAATTGTCAACGAGTTTTGTCGAAGTCGGAAGCGATGCTGGTCGAGAGACAAAATTACACAAAATAGTGTCCGGGTATTGAATTTTTAAAAACTACGCACAGCGCAGCGATGTCAAAAAGTTAGTCTTTCAGCTGTTAAAAGTTTAAACTTCCAGCAAAAATACTACAGAAGGCGGCCGTCGATTTTCTGCCGGAAACAAAGGCACACATCTGAATGTGCCTTGATCCTGTTGCAAAGCAAACCATTATAGTATTCTAAAAGTAAAACAATGTATATAATGCCTGGCTAATATAGTTGAACCCACATATGTTGTCTGTTTGTTACTTAAACTTTAGGTTGGTAAAGAATCACAAATTTTGACTTGCGCTTTGAAATTGTTTTACCTCGGAATATCCACGTCAAAAATTTCATACGCGACCAGCGTTTACCAGCGGGAGCCCGCGAATCGTTTGCAACTCATGTTCCAAGTCGTTGGCAGCGTACCAAATCAGTTATTTGACTCGGCAACTAATCGTCTCGACTACGAAAAATTACCACACTATTCGACTGCTAAACAACCTGGTGTCGAATGATCCTATAAATTTGACTACTTTTTTGACAAAAAATTTTGAATCCCGAAGAAGAGGACCTTGGGACCTTAAAAATCCAGTTTTTCAAAAATGCAAATTTCAGTATGAAAATCATCATGCGAGGTCGTGAGAAACTCAAATATGCAAAAAATTTTCAAAATCCAATCACATTTTTTGCCTAAACGCCGGCTGGCAGGGAGGGAGCATAACGAAATCGGTTCCCAGGCAAACGTCCGCGTATACGGACTGTTATTTATTTAGCAACCGATCTGCTTGCTGTTTGCAACCCTACACTATATTAATATGTCATTCTTTGTCCTTTACATCTAACCAGGGGATTATAGTGGTGACCAGGGACGTCATGGAGTAGGCAATCCTGCCATAATAGTGGTGACCAGGGACGTCATGGAGTAGGCAATCCTGCCATAATAGTGGTGACCAGGGACGTCATGGAGTAGGCAATCCTGCCATAATAGTGGTGACCAGGGACGTCATGGAGTAGACACTCCTGCCATAATAGTGGTGACCAGGGACGTCGTGGAGTAGGCAATCCTGTCATAACAGTGGGGACCATGGACGTCATGGAATAGGCAACCCTGTCATAATAGTGGTGACCATGGACGTCATGGAGTAGGCAATCCTGTCAAAAAACATTTCGAAACCCGAAGTTTTATAAAATAGTTGCTACAGCACTGGCTTATCTAAAGAAAGTCCGCCCAAGCCATACGCTCCCAACATGGATCAAAACCAAAATTCAATATGCGTTTCGCTTGTTACTCTCAAACTGCTTTCAACATTATATATCGCACATCATCGCCGTCAAATATTTCAGGATCCGCTGCTGCGCTATACCATGTAAGTAAGCTACTGATCCGCAAAAAAATTAACTATACTACAGAAAAACTAGTTGAAAAAAATGGAACTATTATTGTGGGTTAAAGGCCCTAGTCTTTTCGCCATTCCGTACGGTCTTGTTATATTGACAGTAAGCACAACAGATCTCAAACATATCAAAAATCGTAGTTAAAGACATTTGATAAACCACAGTAGTACCATGTCCTCATAAGGGCTTTTTTATACGATTCTCATTAGTAAACGCGTGTCACCTAAAAGATAATATGCCTAATAATACAAGAGGTAGCAGCGAAATGAGGAGTGATTTTTCATGACAGCGCGAAATGCTTGTGTGAGAACGTTCACGTATGCACATTTTCACGGCACACATTAAGCCATATTGGCTTATCTTAGAGACACAACTGTGACAATACGTTCGGAATAAGTGACTGACTACTCGTGCATATATTTTTTGATATATATTTTCATGAATGTAATTCTAGCAAAAATATAGAGATGACGGGCCCGTAGCCAAGGGGTTTAGCCGTGTGGAACAATTTTGCCCACCCCCCCCCCCGCCAAGAAAATTTTCAACATTGCTCGTATGTCAATGAAAACCCTTGTGTGCCCTACCGCCCGTCCCCAGCAAAGGTGAGCTGACTACGGGACTGAGACATGATCAAAGCGGGCGCACAAAAGCATTCGGATATTCTATTGTATATATTTGCAACTGAGGCCAAAAGGGGTAAGTACCGGTGGCCCCGTAGCCTGAGGGGAGCCCGGGAGCTCAACTTCCCCGGAAGGAATTTTACCTTCCCCCCGCCATGAAGAATTTTAACCTTGCTTATAACTTATCAAAATCTTTTGTATGCCCCTTCTGAAAATTTTTTATCCCCCTCTAGCAGGGTTGAGCGGGCTACGGGTAGTTATCTCTCAGAACACGGCCCTGCGGGTCTGTGCTTACAACGGCCGTGTAGCTACGATTTTTTTTAATTTTGGTACTTCTCTTTGTCAGTATTATTCATATAAGCTACTGAGTTATGTTGATATTTTAATCAGGACATGACGCTCACACTCTATTGAGAAGAGAATTATTTGGACGTTAACAAGTGTCGTAAAGAATATTCGTTCACCGACTGGTAGGATTTAGATTTCAAAGACCGCCGGCAAGCTGGCTAACTTGTATCTTGCCTTATACGCTAAAGCGCAAGCTATATGATACAATGTGAAAAATTCGAAAACTGTGGGAAAAACGTTTTTAGCCATGGGAAAATCCTATAAAAAATAGTCGATTCTCCTCCGTTAATTGCGGATCCGTATATATGTTTTTGTTGTTTTTACATCATAAATAGACAATACACTGCGATTGTAAAGATTAAGCCTAAGTTTATGCCAAAATGTGAAAATTTCAAAAACTGTGATCAGGGCAGGCGAAGCCACCCCCATACCCCTATTTGGGGGCCCACCCCTAAACCGGCTGCCACTCCAAACCGGTTGAAACAAAAACCGCCGCCGAAGTTTTGAAATGCGTCTGACTTGTCGCTCATTTCGCTCGCGCCCACACCTTGAAGTTTGCGAGCCCCTACCCTGAAGATTGGGGGGAGCACCCACCCCTGTCTGCTCCGGCACTGACTGAACGTGCATGAAATTCAAAATAGCCCTCTACACAAACCTAATCCTTTCCTCGACAATTACAGGTCCATATATATTCATCTGTGTTTGTATCTAATAAAAAATAACTCGAATGGCATTGTAGATATCTCTATTGGGGCAAAGATAACTCATATACGTATAGACATGACGGTTCGCTTTTAGACAATAAAACACAAATCACAACAACAATCACTAGATATATCATTGTAGCCCATAGAAAAAAAATAGTTGAATATATCGAGCATATACAAACACTGACAGGCAATTATTTGTTCTGTGGTAAGTAAAACATACCGAGGATTTGATGTATGAAACGAAACAGAACCGAATCCGCCGTACCCTGTGTTGGTGCCCCAAACGTTCTTAGATGCCGTTGGAACATTTTTTACCTTGACAAAATTTGTTAGCTTCGCTTGTGTCATGTAAAATCACTGAACGCTCCTGAGTGACAGATCCAAGGGACGCTTCCTAGACCTAGATCCCCTAACAGATATTAAAATTAAAATTTTTTCGTTATGGTTTGGTATTAAAATTACGTATTATTTTCGCACGCTTCGCTTGCGAGCTATTTTCACTATATATCGCGCGGATTTCTCCATCAGAACTTTCTAAATACGCCACTAAATCATCCCGTAGGTTTTGTTTTTGACCCCAAACACGATGTACTGGTGCCAGGCCTGAACAAAACCCTCGTTACGACTCGTACTATTAGCCGTTTTGCTTGGCACAATTTTAAAATTGACGTCTCAAAGACAAAACTTAAATTTTATGTGGGTTCGAAAGAGTAGGTTTGATCGCTAGATCTGATTGATCAGCAGCCTTTACAGCGGGTACAAAGTTATATATGACCAAAACCTCGCGAGTGAAAAACTAGATAAAGTTTTAGTATTAAATCCTTTTCTAATACAGTCACAAAATATTTCATGGTTCACGAATTGGGGGGGCTAGATCACCACCCCTCTGGCTAGGAACATGTCGTAGATTAAGTATCCGGTCCCAGTGGCTAGCTACAAGCACGCTACATTGCCTTTCAAACAATAGATATAAGCGACCGCTTTTAACTAAAATTCAACAATAAATGTCTAACATTAAATATAGGAATCAAAAACCGAATAGTACCTAAAAACCGCTTTACTTTGCATGGCCTAATAAGATTCGCTCATACAGGTATCCTCCCGAGCACCAATTCGTCGCAATCGATTAAAGTAACAATATATGTCGTATGCTAATCTGCTATTCAGGCCCGTAGCTAGCTCACCTTGCTGGGGGGGGGGCTAAAAAATTACGCGCAGATAATTCTGAAAAAACAAAAAAGCTATGAAAAACACACAAAAAACCTATCAAAAACACAAGAAAATGCGAAACAAGCATCAGAAATAATGTATTTTGAAAATTTTATTTTTTTGGTGATGTCCAAAAATTGACCGAGGCCGATACTTTTTTGGCTGGTCTAACAAAATATAAACAATATAACTATAAAACTATCATATTTCACACCAAATATTGTTCAGTGCGCAGCTTCCTTCAGAGCCACAAACGCTCCAACAACACGCAGATGCAAAAGGCTACGAGTCCCTGGTTAATACTACGTTGCTGCCTTCACTAAAATGCAGTTCAGATTCGCCCGTACTGGCTTGTATACGAAGTACGGGTCTAGCAAACTTGGATAACAATAGAAATAGCGATGGGTTTTCACGCCAGTAATTAGCGGATTTCTTGAAGTAGCAGTAGTAGAAACGCATTCAGTTCAAGATTCTAGACAATCAACGAGATCGCTTGCTAGTAAAATGGATTTAAAAAGTTTTTGCATCCGTATAGGCGCAAATGACACCGGTTTAGAAACTCAAGAAACTCTCCTTAGAAATTTTTTGTAAAACTTAACCCTACGCTTCAAAGTCCTTGCTACGCCATGACTGCAGTATTTATGAAAATTGATAGGAATTAAGGTTCAAAAATACGTCTTTATGTCTTATTACAACATCAAAGCAACGGTATGTTTTATGGGCTCATGGTACAAAAACAGGTCACGCACTGCTCCGATTTACTTCGGCTCGCGGGCCCAAAGTTTGGGCTAGGCACGCGGGTTCAACATTTGGGCCAGGCACGCGGGCTCAACATTTGGGCCAGGCACGCGGGCTCAACATTTGGGCCAGGCACGCGGGCTCAACATTTGGGCCAGGCACGCGGGCTCAACATTTGGGCCAGGCACGCGGGCTCAACATTTGGGCTTGGGCCCGCAGGCCTTTGCCCGGGCCAGTTCCAACCCTGTAACCTAACAATAGGTCGCAGGGATATTGTTTCTTCAAAACATTTGAAATACAACCTACTTCACTGTCAACCTAAACAACGAACTTTACACATCAAGTCTAATGATAAGCATTTGAACTAAAGGAAATATTATGCTATATTCAACGACTGCAGCACCATAAAGACTTGCGGCGTAGCATAACGGTTGGTTAAACAATTTCGAACTCTGCGAATTGCTCTGAATTATTGCAAAAATTTAGGACTTTTCATAAAACTATAAAAACCGAACAATTAAATATTTATAAACTTTAAACAAAATACACGTTGCTTAAAATAAAATCAAAAACTTTTATTGAATGACAAAGATTCAGCTATAAATCGGCTTAGCTAAAACAGTAGCTGGCTACTTACTAAGATAGCATCGCCAAGTTAATCCGGCATATTTAGTTTTGTTTTAAACCGCATTCAAATAATTATTTTAAATGATGCTATTTTTAATGCTTCTTGATTGAAGAAAGCTAAACCATACTGTATAACATATGATTGCACAGTTAACAACAATCAGGATCGAAGCCAGCTCACCTTGCTTGAGGGGGAGGCTAATTTGAACTAACTATTAATCTAGATAAGTCTATACATAATACCAGAGTGGATAATCGCTATTTAACAAGAATGTGCAACTGGGCACATTCTGTGTAGAAAAGAATGTAACCGGCACACGTAGCGTTTTTCCCTACCCCACCCCACTTTATTTAGAGGGGGTACAACCGGTGCGAACCATGACACTTTATGTATGCGGCATCAAACATGTCCCCATTACATTTTAATTTAGTGGTATTTATGTTATAGCGGCCCACCTATAAACAAGGGGGGGTCGGCCAAAAACGCAACACCCGGTGGTAAGTTTTGTACCATGTGGGACCCCAAGAATTGCACACTCTTGTCATTATACACTCTGGATAATACTAAGCATAATCATCAGCGTAAGCAATAAGCACAAAAATGGTCGACAAATTGTCGAGTCGAGGAGATTTTTAGCCCTAACGAAGTAAAAGGTATCAGTTTATTGACCGACGTAGATTCTGACGTTTTATGTTTAACCAGTTTCGCTTATAGGCCAAAGTCCTATTAAACCAGACTGTCCAATCAGGTCCAAATTACACCATCCAATACACTACCTACAATCAATCCGTGTTGGTTCGCCTTTACTATTTAATCTCATCGCTCCAGTTCAATATTTGGCCTAATCCGAAACCCGCGGTTAAAACCGGATAGTTAATGCCGAAACCTAAGCCTAATCGTAAAAATGTAGACGAGAAGTGTACAAGAGCCGATTCACGTACAAGACGATGATGATATATACACATAGTCTGTGGCTGGAAATTCGTTTCAACTTAAAATCTGTCATACAGACAAAGAGATGTTGCTTATGAAACATAGCTGAATCAAACTCAATGCTCTTTCGTATATAAACACATCATTACACAAGCGAACGTTCGCCATTATATAACTCAACATATTCAAACAACAGTTATAATATAAACCTGTACTCGCCGACCATGGTTTAAAAACCTATTCATTTAAAAACGCACAAGGTTTCATGCAGCAAACGCAGTTGTCTTAAGACGTTTTCTACATAAGTGAAACCAACCCAACATGTGAACAGAGTACAAGCGGCCTCAACCAGTGTATATACATACTAACATATATACATATATATATGAATATATAGTATATAATATATATGAATATATATTATATATTACATATTATACATA
Organism: Enoplolaimus lenunculus; assembly: GCA_030248215.1. Classification (NCBI taxonomy): domain Eukaryota; kingdom Metazoa; phylum Nematoda; class Enoplea; order Enoplida; family Thoracostomopsidae; genus Enoplolaimus; species Enoplolaimus lenunculus. The sequence continues at coordinate 223,993 of JASANG010000412.1, read as the reverse complement.
TATATTTATTTATTTATATATATTTATATAATATATACATATATATTATATATGTATGTATGTATGTATGTATAAGCAAACGCGTAGCCAGGAGAGAAATCTAAGGGAAGGCTAAAGCGCTCTCAATGCATAAACCAAAAATTTTAACGTTATTTCATGCCATGATCAGACTATCAGAGATATCCATATCGCATCTCGATAACATGTGATTTTTGTGTCAAAATGCGGAATTGTTACAGGCCAGTGCGGATACACGAAACTCTGAAGCGGCAAACTGCGCGATATCATATACTTTACAGTGAATAAAGCTCGCAAGCGAAGCAAACGCGAGAAGCCGAACGTCAATTTTAGTACTAAATCTTACTACAAAATTTTGTTTTTGATCCTTGTTAGATGACAATGGTCTCGGTAGCCCCATGGATCCAGCAATGAACCCAGACGCCCGACCGATTTGATATTTTGGCCACGCGCCTGTGTGTAAGAAACAATAAAACAAACGCGCCCGGTTTGCAGCAACTAGAAAAGACACAAGAAGTATATATATAATATACACGGGTACTGAACAGCAGCATCAAAAGCCTTTGCAATGGGGCATACGCGTATAATGTACTCTCTTGCCAGACATCTTATGAAGGCAGCCAGCGCACGCCCGTAGCAAGCTCAACCTGCTCTGGGGGAAAGGGGAGCATAAAACAATTTACGTCGTGGTTTGCTGGAAATTCACCTGACTTATATACAAAAAGGGGCTAAGATCTTTTCAGGGGTGCGCAGTTCCGTCGTTCTGGTGACTAAGCCCTCCGGCCATGCCCAAGCCAGGGTTATGATACGAACCGATACCGACAATATAAACATATACAATGGACGCACACGGGTATCACAACAAAAAAGACTAAAACAAAGACTGCTGATATACTGTGCCATTTATATGGAATACCGTACGACTTAAAACTCACCGTATCTCAGTATACGTTGTGCTTGTTTTAGCTGTTATAGACGAGCGGACCCGCAGTCAACCAAATAGGTTGCACGAGGGTGCTCAGTTGCAGTCAGCCAGCCTCTTCCCCCTCACCAGTTTTTTCGGGCCCCCAATTGTAAACAATTTAACGTTGTTGATAAGACAATTGAAATCGTTTCATACAATTCCCCTAAATTTTCCTGTGTAGCCAAAAGTTTATTTCGATATAATTGTTTCAAACGCTTAGGCTTAGGATTAAGAATATGCTTACAGATGACGGTCCTAAACGTAACATTGGCCAATGACTCGAACAATGACAACTTCATCTAAAAGTTTTCCTGCGAGCAAGCGTAGCGAGTAGAAAGTGTTTTTTACTCTATGATCCAGCGGGTTTATATTCTAAAACCAGTAATTATATGATGCTATTTGTTGTCTTGACAAATTTTTGAGGGTATACTTCCCCCCAATCTTTCCTCGTATACGCCACAGGCTCGGGTATACTGAGCTGACTACGGACATGTATGCGAGCCAGTATACAGTGCCGTATCGCTTCTGAATCAACACACAGCAGCATAATATAAACACACTATGAATATCGGAATCATATGAAACAGAGCAATTGCTCATATGCACACTACGGTATAAAGCACGTTGTGCCGATATAATTTTCAGGTTCAGGCAGTGGCGGATCCAGAAATTTCTCAAAGGTGGACCAATTATATAATAGTAAAAAAACGCTAGAGACCAAAACAAAATAAGAAGCCAATCGCAATTCTACTACTATTAAACAGTATGGCAACATTTTCGTTTTGTTCGCTCTTGACGGAGACCATAGGCTTGGGTGTAGCCCTCCTTATATTAACCAGTGGTCTCCGGGCCGTTTGCATGTATTATACTAGCAGACTAGCGTCGGCTTGTGTCTTTTATGTATATACGGTGTTTTAGCAGAGAAAAGAAGCTAAATTAAAATATATAGTGATATAATACACTATATATTATGACAAGCATTGTACGTTGTGAGCCTGTCGAAAGCACAAGCACAGCATCTGATTCAAAAACAGGGGGCCCACAGACACTGGGGCACAATATACAATGGTGGACGTAACCTCGAGCACCCGCAGTAAGAATTAAAATGCAATTTTAGTAACTTGTATAATGTATTCATCTAGCAATAGAAACTAGGATTAGATTTGACGCTATTTTCTGATTTACACTTACACTAAGGCTTACGCTTAGGCTTAGGAATATGCTTATACGACCATGAAAGTACCGTCGTTGGTTCCTAATTTTTGCTCGTATACCAAATTTTTCAACCGCAAAACTGACAAACGACGATTCTGTGGACCACAAGTGCACAACTTTAAGGAATCGTGTCATGCTTGAGTAGTTTATACGAGTCTTTAGGAGACGTATTAAAACAAAACATTCAGCTCGCAAATAATACACTGTCATACGAAATTTTGTGTTCCAGTTCCATAAACTGATAAAGCAAACAGTAGTATTCGAGGTATGTTTGATCAACGCATAAATATTTATAATAAATTACTTTTTGAGTTTTATGACGCAGTAAATAACAATGAAATAAAGCTGACTTATATTATTAAATACTTTTTCACTCTCCTCAGCATCAAATCGTCCTTTGCTTGCTGCGATTTGGAAATGCTTCCCGGACAGATATTGAAAAATTGACCATAAGCATATTTTATGCTTAGTCTATAAGAAGGTTACAGCTAATGTATAGAACAGGGCCGTAACAGTAGACATAATCCTAAGCCTAAGCGTAAACCAAAACGTAAGAATGAGCTTATACTTAAGCCTACGCGTAAGCCTAAGTAAAAAAATTCGTCTTCAGGTTAAGCTTACTCTATTGTAGTTCCGCAGCAAAACGTTCCGCCCCTGATTTTTACATGGTCCGCACAAGGTTTCTAACAACACTATTTCAAAATTAGCATTTTGTGGTTGCCAGGTTTAACTTTTTCTGGATTTAATAAAATAAAGTTTATGCGGTCGTCCGAGTGTCTGTTACATATTTGAGCGATCTAGGCCAGTCATTCGCTTTCGCGCCTTTTATAATTAGGAATTAAATATTGACTCCTTCCGCTAACTGACTCTTAAGCAGTTAGGGATACTGACTCCTATTATAATTGCTTGGAACTCAAAATGAAACCAATCCCCGTCTTATTACCCCATGTTATTCGGGTCACGTATATCCTGGTAACATTGGTCCTAAATTTTCCGACATCGACACCAGGAAGTAGCCAAAAAGTGTGCAATTCCTGTAAAAATCTATCTCCGAGTAGGGATAATTGTCAACCTCAAATGTAATTGAAAGAAATGAAAAGTCACAAGTAAACTCAACATTTTTTACACATCTAGCCCTATTTTCAGTGACAACAAATCGCAGGAGACCTCATCAAATAATAAAATAAAGCTTTAGTTCAATCGCAAAAATTTACTTTTCCAATATTAAAATATATACATGGAATACGCATAAATAAAACGATTGTGTGCCGGTAAAACACTCATGATATTGACACAAAATACAGAAAATAGATGACACTGCACCCGTGCTGGGTGTAGTAACAGGTCAGTGACAGCGTTATCCAAGAGTGAAGAGTAGGGAAACCCCTCGTAATGGAATTTCAAGTTATAACTGGGGCAACCGCCACACGTTTTGTACATATTACAATAGCGAGTAACAGTATGGCTGCACGTTGATCCGCTAACAAATTCACAAAATTTGAACTGTCTGCTATCCTGATGTGACATTCACTCTGTGTTCTGCAATATCATATATGTGAAATATTGTCTGTCAATATCATATGACATATTTGAAAATGTCTCCAATGTTGTGTTAAACTAGCCTGAATGTCCTGTAGAATATCATATGATGCTGAAATTTGAAATTTGAATTATTTACACTTATGAATAGTTTTAGGTCAAATTTCCACCAGAAACTGAAAAATAGAAGCTAATTCAACATTCGAAATCACTTAATGCTACCTTATCTAACCTTTCACTATTTTAGAATATCTTATGATATTCCATAAATGACCCGTGGTATCACGTGACATATGGCTGATTGTACTGGGGATCATGGATTTGTAATCCAAGTCATATGACATTCACATTTTGCCGACATAACCGCTATTCTGATCACAAAATGTTATGTTGACGTCGAATCAATATGGACAAAATGTGTTCCTGGCAGCCCATGATATAACGTAAACCTCGCATACGTCACAATAAATATTGGCCGCCTGTTATTCAGGTCACTAGAATGAAAAAATCGAGAAAATCCATTGGTGTTTTAAGTACTACACTTAGCGAGATATAAGCAAAATATATAAGTTGATTGTCGGTATATGTGCACGTAAGTGTATGTAAAGCAAATGTTGCCATGCCTGTGCACATATACCGGTATAAGAAGATGTTGCAACGACCGCGTAGTGTAGTGGTGGCATGCTTGGCTCGAGCGCAAGAGGGCCCGGGTTCGATTCCCGGCGTGGTCATTAACTTTGGGCAGAACTTCAAACAGGGGTCGTGCAGACCGTTAGTACCAACATTGATCTCGTTTTGGTCTGGAATGTGCCAGGGTATACACAACTATGAATATTAATATAAATATATGCCTCTAAAAACAGCATCTCTGCAACATAGCTAAAAACTAACCGAAAACACTATATACGCAAAATACGCATATTTTTATCCCTCATTCGCGAACCAAGCAACAATATTTTGAATCAAACTGCTACATATATCTAGAAAATCGGCTTCATCCTGTGAAGTAGTATGCTCGAGTAAAACCAATATCAACGCTGACCGTAATTCGACTCCCAACAATTTCAGCACTTCTACAATCAATTTTTGGTCAAGCGCTGTTAGCACCCTACACAGAGCCCCAGCCATTTCCTTTCGATCATCGACTAACAACTTGGCATTTACCCACACCACCATTGAAATCGCTCTTGCCATCAACGGCAGCGAAACAAAAATTTCACTTTGCGTCTTACGATACACCCGAATTGCATTTTCCCACAACTCCAATACCCCCACAAGCAGCTTATTTACTGTTTGTATCTCACGTATGGTCGGAATTTTGTCACCGCTGCGTTTTGCATTGCAGTCCAGACTTGTTTTACTGCCTTCAAAGCTCGATTCCAATTCATGCCCAAACACCACTCTACCAACCGCAACTAAAGTTGTTGCATACAAACTATCAAGCAACCCCACTGGCAGCGTTTGTACCTTCTGCTTTTCCGCTGAAATATCCCATTGCAATTTAGGCTCTTCGCTGGAAGCTTCACCATCCTCTTTTCCCATTTTCCCTTCTTCATCGCACATTTCATCATTTTTCGCTGTCATTTTCCGCTGTTTACTACAGATTTCCTCGTTCTTTTTTGTCGAATTATTCCCACCAGAAGCCGATCGCCCACGACTTGCATTGATCTGAACCACTTTCCAGACCTCAGCCAAAAATTCAATTAACAGTTCAACTTGGTTTGCGTTCAACATGAAACTCAGCTGGTCAATTTGTCCTTCGCCGGTTGGAGTAGGTTCCGCTGACCACTTCGAAGACAACAATATGTCACACCACGCAACCAGATTGTGTCTATTCACCGCATCAATTAGCACTTTTGGTCCGAGTCTAGTAATTTGCGCCACTAATCGTAAAATTTCGGTTATATGCTGTGGACATTGCGTCGCAAACGGTGATAAACTGAATGCAGTTAAAAACTTAAATGTGAATACTTTTTGCGATATTTTGTAATCTTTCGTTTCTCGCAAGCCATCTCGCAAAAGCATTAGAAGCCACGTTCTCTCGCTGATGCCATTCAACGACGCACCGTTAAGAAGTCGAAAAAATTCTGGAACCGTGTCCAAACTCAGCGTTGGTTTAAGTAAAAGGAATGTTTGGATAGTTCTGAAAAATCAAAATTTTAATCAAGATATGAACGCATAATATTTTTTTACAAAAATTTGCAGAGAATGAAGCTAAACAGAATTCGGTTGCATAAATACTATGGCAACTTTTCTTGCCTTTAACTTCCTCTAACATTAACAGTTGTGCCTTCTATTTGGCCTCCAAATAATTTCTATTAACTTTGTACTGTATATAACATAAAATACAAAAAATTACCTATACCTAACACATTAGTTTTCTTTTATAGTACCTCCATCAAATTTACAATAATCTGTCAATTACCAATGTGTCTTACTGCCAAATTTCATTCAAATTTATGGCTTCCGGTCTGGGCCATTGCCCTCTGTATACGTCAACAGAAAATGCCACAACAATGCACCGCGTCGTGAAAAATCATTAGAATTAGATCCTTCAAATACCACTGTTCCCAATTAGAAATGCACGCGAACACCTGCCCAATTAGAAATGCAAGCGAACACCAATTCGCTCTAATTATCGACATAAACTCACTTGTACATAGGATCAGTCGGGTTTAAAATTAACTGAACCACTTTTGCTAAGAAGACAGCGATCAGGCATGGTATCCTTTGATTTGGGCGCTCTATTGAATTCTTCAGTAACCTTAAACACGACATTCGAAACTGTTAACACTCATTCAGTTACTGAACATTCATACTACAGCAACAGTTGCATTATATGTACGTTCTTGTGCAGCGTGCCGCGATTCGACGATGCACGCCGCTGTAAATCATAAAGCAACCCTAACATTATTAAACAGATATTCCTGCTTTTATGCACTATTGGTTGTCTTACATTCTGAATTTCGCTTGGTGTTAGACTTCAAAGCAAGCACGACCAGAAATCAATAAACAAATAACACAAATTTCTACAATATTTTTCTGGTGTAAAAATGTTTTAAGATATAAAAAACCCAATAAGTATTACGTTTCTCGTAACAAAATCAATCATTACTTTAACAGGCGAAATGTTCAAAATACATTAAAAAATTTTGGCTACAAACTACACACAACTAATTATTGCACCTTTCACCTGTATTTTAGCTGCGTTAAAGCAACCCTCAAAATGCACTCACTATTGCAAAGCAAAATCGGCAAAACAACGAACAATGATATCCAAATATGTACAACTCCTTACCCACAACATAGTTTAACAAAAAACAAGCTTTACTCCAACTTTAATTTTAGCTTTTTTCAGGACCTTTCAAATCTTACTGTGCACTCACTCCAATTAATGCGAATTGAAATTTTTGCCATTGAACTCAAACAAATAATTCTGAAGTATTTAAAACCCTTCCCAACATACGTCAATAAATACATCAACGGTGGTTTTCCTTTCCACGTTGATTGCCTAACGTGATATCTAAGACGATTTAGCGCAAGATACGCAACTGCACGCATTCCAGCCGCATCGTGACTCGATAGTGAAGCAAACAACAAACTAATGCAACCACGTTCAGCGAACGCACGAACGTTAAACCCAATAGTTTCGGGTTCAAGCAAATTGGCGAAAACAGGAAGCAGAAATCGAGGATCGTATAACTGAACGGACGTATCTGAAACATTAATCCCCGTATCTAAATATATAAGCGACCATAGAACCATCTTATCATTAAATACAACTATTAATATGAACAACTGGGATGCACAAACCTGATCCAAATGAAACTACATTTGTCCGATCTGGACCTCGCCTGTTCATCACGTGTTGCAAAACCATTGTGAGGCAAACGTACCAGAATAATAGGCTTTCAAACAAAAAATACTGAAATCCACGGTCGTTGAAATTCGCGTCAGACAGATAGAAACTTATCCATCCATAGACTTTATGAGCACAGAACATTAATCTGCTCAATAAACATGTTTAGAATGTGACTTCAAGAATATCCATTGCAAATTGTATCTCTATGATTAATAATTACGCGCACATAAGAGCTACAAATCCACACATTTTATCCAGTTGCCACTTAACCCGATTTCCGTTTAGAGGTCCTAGATAATAATTAAAGTTAAAGTTCACCGTCATGTCATAAATAGAAAAATTAACAACTCACTGTATATTTCTGCCGAATTCAACTGCAGCAACACCGGAAATTCAAGTACCGTTTTCCACATAACATCATTGTCCAGCAGTGCCATTACCTAAAACAGAAAACCTATAAATTAAAACTTTTAACACAAACAATCCCGGCATTCATTACAATCAATTTCGTAACCCCTACCATTTTTAAACATGTTTCTCGTATGATTATTCTTCATTTTTGACAGCACACGGACTTGTGAACTATTAATACAACCACTATAAATCATTTTCAACTGAACAGCACCCAATTTAATTCCAAAATTCAAGGAGAAGAAAAATACATCGTCCTAAATATAACAATTTTACTGTTTTTAAACTGACGTTCTGTCATGACAGTTTACCAGCAAACAGTTTAAACTTGCGTTTACAATCAGCAAATTGAATTATATATTTCCAACTGAATAACTAACCCGAATTTAACTCCAAAATGCCGTGAAAAAAACATGATCCACAAAAACAATCTTTACACAAAAATTCGCAATATTTATTACAAAACATTTTCAATTACTGCCTATCACTTTTAAACACATTACCATTATGATACATTACTAGCAGCAGAGTCTAAACTCGAGCATGGAATACCGCAAAATGAATCTTGTCGAAATCAAAAACTAAAGTCAAAATTCATTTCAGACACCACGAAACAATATAAGCTATCCGAAAAATCTCCGACTTACATCATCAAACTTTGGCCGACTCCAAAGACTGAGACCAATTTTTCGCAGTTGTGCATACTTTTCAATGCCAGCTTCACTCCACAATAGCGGTGTATATTTCGTTAGATTTATGCTGGTTTGATGATTTTTAATTATGCAAAGAATTTTTTGGTTATGCTCTAACATTGACGCCGAATATGCACCTAGTAGTAGTAAGGCTTGATCGTCCTATAAATAAAATGACAACATCAATAGCAATGAATATAATATTAATATTTTAAAAAGTTGTATTTCTGAACAAACAAAACCAGTTTACCAAAGGAAGCCTTAACATTGCAATACCAAACAATCATTTGGTCATTTGGCAGTACGCGAACCATTCTACTGTTTACAAAGCCCAAATCTCCTGTAGAACTATATACACGACTTCAAAGATAGTTTCGAAATTAATTAGATGCATAGTAAGCTCACGTTTGTAGTGTAATTATAAGGGTTTTCCTTTGACGTTAACAGCAAGTTACGAAATAGTAGCTGCCAAAACATAAAAACATGAAAATAAACAATAACGTATTTATGGTAGTCTGTGCGGTAGCAAAAACATCTACGGTAATTTCACAGGCATTGCAAAACGCAAATGATCTTAGAAGGCTTGAATAATTAATAAAAACATAGCTCTTACAGGAGGATTAAAAACAATAAATTGTATCAGCAACTGTGACACTAGGAAAGGCATTCAATTTTCAACTGAAGCCAACTGAATTCATTATTTAAAACAACATCAACTGAACCCAATACAACAATGTGACGCTTACATTTAACCGTAGAGGACTTCGTGTTAAAAGTGACAACAAATTGAGCAGTCCAATTTTCGCGCGCACTTCATCGTTGGATAGAGATTCATTGAAAAACACAGCGCCAAATGCAGAATGCGAAAAAATGCATTCGATCAAGTTAAAATCGTTGTTTAATCTAAAACAACATAGATGTATGTACGTGTCGTGCCCCAAACAGCTATTTGTCGCATTTGGCAACTGGGACGTCCCAAACGACAACTGCTGTTCGGGTAGTCCAATCAAACAGCTACTGAAATGCAGACTAATTTTGACTGGTTGTTTAGGTTTGACTATATTTGAGAAAACTGACTTGCACAGTAATTATTTGGCTTCACCATATTTGCAAACCGTGAATTGAACAAGATTTATATGGTGGAAGGATTACAGAGGCGTAATTTGATTGGGTAATCAAAACAACAGAAATAATCATTACAGCACATGCTCACACAGCTTCGTTTGTATGTTACCTAAACCTTGTTTAATTAATACTACTTTGCAAATATTGTGAAGCCAAATAATTAGTGTACAAAATGCAAGTCAGTTTTCTCGAACACAGTCAAGTCTGAACTACCAATCAAAAACGTTTGCAATCCAGCAGCTGTTTGGTCTGTACAATCCTTCAACCAAAAGCAGTTTATAAGTAGTTGTTTCGGCTGCCCGGACAGCAATTGCCGTTTGGGCCGTCTCAGTTGCCAACTGGGGTAAATAAAACTTTAGGGCAGAACATATATGTCTATATATGTATATACATACATATATGCTTTTGAAATCTTCGTAAAACACAAAACTTTTAATGCTGTGAAAAAATTATTCAATAAGTTTTGCAAAGAAGTCTTTTAGTCGGCGAGACAGGATCCCGTCACCATACCACAGTTGCAGCTCTATCATCCAGAAAAACAAAAACACCAAAAAAACGCTATAGAGACTTAACATAAACTAGGACAGCCTGCATTCCACTATTTTTACCGTTCACCTACCCAATACATTTACACCCTAATTAATCATTCCATATTAACACTAAGTTGAAATGAAGACTGTTATTTAATATCAACATACTTGTTCATATTTTCATCGCTCAACGGACGTATCAATGTCGAACAAAACTCCACCCATTCTCGATTCGAATAGAACCATTTCAACACTGTCACTGTCATTTGACCAATTTCGCGATAACTCAACGATTTCCGCCACCCATCAGCATCCCCTTCATCGTTACCATCACTAGCTCTGATTTTTGAAATCATACTCAAAATTGATTGCGGTATCAAACTCAATTCCTCCCTGTTTTCCTGCGACAACGCCTCAAGTATTGGTCGCGCCACATATTTCAGAACTTTCTGACTATCCTTGGACGAAGCTGCCGTGACGTACTTTTCAGTCACAGCACACGCCAAGCGTACCACCCGCTCAGCAAGTGAAGCCATCTTGTTCAATGATACACCTTTCCACATCTGTGCCAGTGTTGGTTTAGAAATTCCAGTCGCCAAGTTGAACTCAACTCCAATTTCAATTAGACGCAGTCGCGTTTCAACGAGCCTGCTATTGCTCGTGTTAGCTTCCGCGATGCGAAATGAATTCAATTTTTTCTTGAGCGGAGCAAAAATCACTTTGAGCCATTCTTCGTTGCTTTTAAAGTTGCGCAAACTATCACGTATAACTATTTCATAGTCACTAGATTCCCAAAACCAGTTATTTAACCTAGCGTCTTTTTCCACATGCCTAATAGTATCTATAAACACTGAACAGCAACGTTGATGACTTGATAAACAATTTGATATAACGCTGACCAGCGGGTTACATTTATGCTCTCCAGAGCGTTCTTCAGCGCAGAATCCAGAATAACAAGAACACTCACTACAACCATTCGACGAGGCATCCACGTGCAGTTTTAGACCAGTAAACTTTTCAAGTATAACCTTCATAATTTCACATAACTGACCAACCGCAAATCCATCTTCAAGCCCCAAGTACCCACATTTCCTCGCTAAGAGACAAACCGAATCGGCTAAAAGTAGCCAATAGCAGTTTGACGCGTCATTTCCGCACTTCAAAGTCCAACCAATCAACTGCCTTGAAATCATAAACAATCGCAAGGGATCTAAGGTATTATACTGTGCTTCCTGTTCTTTTAAATATAGCATTATTTTTCTTATAAGCATATTAATAATTGCAGTTGTATTCCGAATATGTACTAACGTGGCAGTTTGTTCCGCGTGGAGATAATCCGTCAACCATTGTAAAACTAAATTTGCACTAATTTGAGTCTCTAGTGAAGCTATTACATCTTTCATCTCTTCAGTTTGCTGTTGCGGATGTTTCCAGAGTTTAGCCAGTTTTTTTAGTTGTTTTGAGGTTTTCTTCAAACAGGGACTATCATATATACCTTCCGCTGCCATATTAGGTTAGAAATACAATGTCGTAATTTTGAGGAAATGTGCCTAAAATTAATCCATCAGATTTGTACAACTATTACAGTTCATGTAATACCAAAGTGTAAATAACGGAAACCGATAGTGATCAAAATAACGGAAACCGATAGTGATCAAAATAACGGAAACTGAAAATGGATATTTAAGTAGAAAAGTTTCGAAGATTTTATTTTTCTAGCTATACAATGAGGCGCGCATATATTAAACGGATTTTTAAAATTTTGAAAACAAAAATATTTTGATTTTGGATGAATTCCGTAGTTTTATTTCATTTCGAACAATGCAGTAAATCCGTCATGAAAAATTGCCATATATATTAGTGGTTTATAACTAATTTTCAGGGTGCAAACGGATAGTAGAAATAAGGGAAACGGATAGTGATCAAAATAATGAAAACGGATATTGAAGTATAAAGGTTTCAAAAATGTTCTATTTTATTTTTTGCCCAAATAATCGAGGCGTGATAAATTCAACGGCCTTTCAAAAATTTCAAAGAAAAAATGGCGAATGCATTGAAATATTTTAAAAGTTTGGATGAATTTCGTAATTCTTATTTCATTTCGAACAATTGCAGCATATCTGTAACAAAAAATTGCGGGATATATACGTGATTTATAAATAATTTTGAACGCAATCACATAATTTCCGTTATTTCTATAACGGAAACGGACACCGATTTTTAACGGAAACGAATATCCGGTTACACCCTGCTAATTTTGAACATAAAAATAACAGAATTTTTCTTATTTCGGCCAATGTTACTTTTAAGAGTGTACAACTTTCTGGTGAGCCTATAGATAAGTAGGTTTAGATTCTAGATTACATTTTTTGCTTAGGCTTAGAAATACTTTTTTTGCAACGCTTAGGTTTAGGCTTAGGAATACGTTGAATCTACTGTTACACCCCTTAAAGCAACATTGGCCGTTACTTCTATAACAGAAATGAAAACGAACATCGATTTTCACGCATGATTACTTCCGTCACGCACAAAATCGCTTCTACAAGCACACTTAAATCGAAGCCAAAATTGAAACTACACAGATCACGTTACATTCCGCAAAAACTACAAGATCAAATCGACCATAAACCTATTCGTAGGAACAAAGCGCGTTAGGAATAATCATTACTATTGTAAACACCTAACGCTAAAGAACTACATTAAAATAATCGAGCAACGCTATGCAAAGCACACGAAAAAGATCATGTTCTGCGCAAGCAGACACAATGGTCACACAAGTATAAAATATCTTCCGAATAAAATTGCCTTGATAAATCATGGCAAACGCCTTTGGAACAAAAATAACTTGAAGAAATACTAAAATCCACACTGTATTCCAAAAATGGATTTAAAGCGCAACATGCAGATTGGTGAAATTCAACCAGTACCGGAAGTCGACAGTATCATGACAATTCGTCCCCGATAAATGTAGCTAAACATCTCGTCAAACGTATATGAAGACGCTGAATTTACAGCATATATTAAACGCTCATTTCACATGTCAACTACTACTCGTTCACAATTGGTGCACAAAATCATTTACTCATACAAACAATTCTTCAGATCACAGTTGAAGTCAAAACAAAATATGTACAAATCAAAAACTCTATTTTTTCCATTTATAAATTTACATCATCTAAAAAATAAAACTCCGTTTTAAACGCTTTCCGCCTTCAAACATACTAGTTTTGTAAAGCTATGAAAAATTTCACTACAGAAAATTCTCAAACTCCGGTGAAAATTCTATCGCAGCTATAGTCGGAGGTAGATTTTCTGCGGGAGCGGGAGGTAGATCTGTAGTTGTATCCTGTGAAACGCTTATTTTTCATCAATATAAATGCTTTTTCGAAACACGAAAAGCGATTTGTATTTTTGAAATGATTCTCGAATGCATATGCATGAGGAAGGGTACAAACAGAAGTCGGTTTTCCGATCCGTAAAAAATCAACCTCCGGCTCCAGTAAAAGTTTTGCCCGAGCTTCTGGTAAATGTTACCAGTGAAATTATGAGTAAAATTTGCAAATTAAATTTTTATAACTAAATTTTCCGTCTCTCCCCGGCTACGGGTTTTTCCCACCTCAGGTTGCACACAGTATTAACCAGACATATTCAGTAAGTATATTTAGCCTTCTTAAATCTTGGTTCATTTCCGGAAACGGCAATATTCGACCTCCGACTGCGGTATTTTCATCCTGGCTGGCAGTCCACTGAGCACAAGTGAAAAATAATCAAAAAATCTAACTATATTCTTGTATAGACAAATAAGTCGTTTCAGTTTTCGGACAAAAGCTTACTAATATAAATAAAGAACACCAAAGCATAATACACTATATAACTAAAATAAAAACTCGACACTCTTTTACTAGCCTAATCAAGCCTATAAAACAGTATAACACGTATGTTATTCGGGGCAATGTAAAAACAATGCCAAAACTGTTTCGGAAATCGGACCACAAATTTGTTGTTTATGCGTCCAAAGCAAACTACACAAATTGGAAGACTGGCTAATGTATAGAACAGGGGCGGAGCAGTAATATAAGCATATTGTTAAGCCCAAGCCTAAGCGTAGGAATGAGCTTATACCTAAGCCTACCCTACGCCTAAACAAAAAATTAGGATAAAGCTTAAGCTTACTCTATTCCAGTCCAACGGGATAATGTTGTGCCCCTGATCTTTACATGGGCCGGAATACTGCACAGCCATTTAGCTTCATATGCCACGAACTATTCTATAATACACCCAGGCTTAAGCTTACTCGATTCCAGTCCGACGGAATAACGTTCTGCCCCTGATCTTTACATGAACCAGAATACTGCACAGCTATTTAGCTTCATACGCCACGAACTATTCTATAATACAGCCAGCCACACATTACAACACCGTAAACTCCAACAGCGCACAAACCAAACACAATCCAATTTCTGGTCCTCCAATAAACCGCTCCTAGGAATACCACCAATTCTAAGCTCAACAAAACCATAAGAACCCATCGTATCGTACCCTGTAAGTATTTCCCACGGCCGCTATTCGTTTCCACGGTACCTTCTTCATGCTCAATCAACGGTTCTTCATCAGACACAACTTGATCATCAATGACGTCATTCAGCTTCGGCACCGTTTTCCAGTAAAGCAACACTTGAATGGTTCCAAAAACAGCGACTGAACTCGAAAAATACGCCATCATAACGTACTGCATAGGCATCACTAACAAATACGGCGGTAAATAATCTGCAGTTTTGCCAACAGTTGTAATTGCAACTGACAAATTTGATAACCCGGAAGTTGAGCGTCGTTTCATATTTAAAAAAACTTGAGGAAATGTTTCAATGCTCCACAACGCAATTGACAGCCATTCAAGTTGTCTATAGACATCGGCTATTATTTGCACTGCTGCAATCACCATCCATACCATACAACACGTTACAACCGCGGCATATTTCATCTTTGAGCGCCGAGTAAAGCATACAAATTCTAGGAGCAACGTAATCTCAAGTAACGGCATATAAATTGCTGAAACTTTCGAGTACAACGGCATACTTCCGGTTTTAAAGACAAAAAAACAATTGTTTAACGCGGCGGTAAAATTCATAACTGCCCATCCTGCCGATAACCCTTGAACACTACGAGTTCTAATGCAGAGTATAACTTGAGGCAACAAGACCAGAAACCAAAGCGCTGCGCTGCATAAACCAGCAATATTTGCAGTACCACATATCCATACAGGGTAATTGCAATTACAACGCTGGAAAAGAACGTTACTTGAATTGCTATATGTGCAAGCGTTTGCAACGTCACTGGCCGAAAACATGTTTACCATAGCCAACATCACAATATAGATAAAAAAACTAAAACATTTATATCTATTAATCAACTTTGATACAAAGTTAGTTATTTCTGAGTTAATAAACGCAAACATTAACTCATTCTGAGTTTAGTTAATTTTTTACTCTGAGTTGAGTTGATTCCGTTGTCGTTGATTAATTAAATCAGAATGAGTTGAATTAACTTTGTATCAAGAGTTCTGGCAGTCCTAAGTCAGACCGAGTGATTTAACTCATTCATTCTGAGTTAAAATCAACTCATGGAAATTTACAGTGTAGCAGAAAGTCGACTTCAGCCTTCGTTAATAGTATTTTCACTGAAAATTTCCGCAATTAAGTACTTCCATTTTTCTTATTTTCATAACAGTTGTAACTTTCGAGCACTTGATGAGGTGCTTTAAAAAGAAGCCAAAAGACTAAGGGTTGCGCTATACTCGTCGCACGCCGCTGGACGCCGCCGCGAGGCACGATAAACATTTTGCCGCACGTCGCTGTAAAACTTTTTATTAAAAATTGCCGCACCATGCCGTTAGCCGGCGTTTGGCTCCACAAAGTATAGCGCAACCCTAACGTTTGACGCCATTAAATTTCATCCCCGTATGTACGCCCTGTTTTTGGATAAACTGTTGCATGAAATGAAATACATCTCGCATTCGTGTGGGCCTCAAATCCCATAGTTGCGGCCCTGCTTCTGGGAAATTATACGAGTTTCTTGTGAACACAAAACAAAAAATTAGGATACGTAAAGATGGGCCGCGGATAAAACAATTTGGCGCGGGTATACCGGAGAGGAAAAATTACACTTCCGCTGGTAAAACGTGGACCGAGTTAAAGAAATGTTTACCCACCTCCATCTCCACTTGGGCTCAGGAAATTGGAGTCAGAGATTAAAATGTCTTCATATATTATTGGGTACAGAACGAGTTGAATTGAAAGATGTTAAATTTCGTTGATTTGCTTTTAGATTACAATGATCCCGTTAAAAACGACATCTACTCACAAAAATCGTCAAAAATGTAGTTCAATATTTGGACCGAAGTTTGAATACCGATTTTTTTCGTCAGCTCCTGCAATTTTAGTGATGAAACAATGCAAATTTTCTCTAAAAATCTTAGCGTTTCGGATGTCCGGATACCAGGGAAATCGGAGGTGTGCCTCCAGCTCCGGCAGAAAATCGGTCTCCGGCTCCAGCAGAATTGTTGCCGGAGATTCCGACACTTTCGGCAGTAAAATTTTGCATAATTTTATTTATTAAGCGCTTTCCGTTTTACTTTTGTACAATTTTCAAAAAAGAATTCCTGAAATTTCGCAGAAAATTAGCGTAAAACCAAACATCTTTACAACATATTAGAGATATTGGCTAAAATAAACTAATTAACCATCATTTTTACTACATAAATTTGCCTCACCTCCGCAAGTTTCTTTAACCTCCGGCTGCACCCTGCCGAATAGATTTCATTTTGGATACATATCCGGATATTTTTCATTTCTCTTACACATCTATAGATCCCTGCCGGAACAATTTTCGGCGCTTTCAGTTATGCGCTACATAGTCTAATTTCGATCCATGTGACTATCAACCCAGGCGCCGTGATGAAAAAATCATATGGTGGTATTAAGATACCATAGGTTCAATATTGACTAAGATATCCAGTGTCAATCTACGGTCAATTATATTTGGATTAATTTCGATAAAAATTCTTCAAACAACTGAAATTATATTGCCTTTTTGCGACCAGTTTGACAAACCAAGTGTTGTCGAATTGTAAACCTGACGCCTCAAAAACAGAAAACAGCACAAATATAAAATTTATTTGATGCAAGCGCAATATCATAACCATTACAATAAAAATTTTAGTCAATACCGTCTTAAACAGATTATCAAAATAAATGAGTGCAGAAAAGTTTTAAGGCATACAGCACAACAGTAACAATATTACGTCACAAAAGCTCAGCATACTCCACACCATATTATGAAAAACAACGAAAGTATAATACAGTAAAGTCTAGGGCACAACCGGATGTGAAATATCCCGGAATGGGGGTAAGCAGTTTACCAAAGAGAAAATCAGTCCAGGGTGTGAAGCAAAACAGGCCTAATTTTGCAAAATATACTAAAATGCAGAAATCGGCAAACTATTTCCAGGGATGGATACCGATGTTCTGGCGAAGCTGGAGGCAGACATCCGCTTGCACTTTCGTAACAAGTGATTGTAGACAAAAAAATATACAATCTAGCCGTTGCTAAACATAAGACTTGTTCCCCGTGTAAAAAAGTCACTGAAACAAACTCAAGGTCTAGGTGGCTGTCCATGTTGAAAGGGACCTTTAGAACACTCTAACAGGAAGGTGCCATATCATAAATATTTCAAACGAAAAAATGCGGTTGCAACTTTAATTATTGCACATTTCTAACAGTGTAAACACTCCTAACTAAATTGCGTACCTAACAAAAACCTAACATGCTTGATATGAAAACACTAGTTTCACTTGATGTCATGTATAACTTACACAATGTCAAGTAACTGTAACCAATATTCTACGCCGCTTCTGTTTTTGATTCCTGCAATCCATTTTCCTCCGCAGCCGCCTTCTGCCGCTCCTTGTAAGGCCAAATTTCTGGTGCAACCAGCGTAAAGCCGGGACATTCGACTTTGAACTCAGTTCCTCGGAGTAAATTTCGCATCGTAAAATAGCCTTGCATGGTGCCTGATTGTGTTCGGTAAGTCACCGAACTAATCCAGTCATACCTTGTCCCTGGCCGAAATGTTGGACATTCGCCCATTACTCCAGGAGCATCAACCACCTCTTGGCGCCAATCAGTGTCTGTACTAGTCCAATGATGCGATACAAGCTGGCAGGATTCATCTACGAAATAAAGGGATGTAAAAGCTTTCCGTATTTTAGTTTTAATTACATTAAAGGTGAATGCGCTAAAAATATATAATTACAGCCGAAACGCCTTACATACGTACTTTGGGCACAATTTTAGTCATTTAGTGAATCTTGTGCGTGATATAATAAAACTATGAATATGCAAATTCGAGTACATAATGTATAATCATCAAGTTTCGCAACAAGCGTCTGCCGTTAAGAAACATGACTTGTATCCAACGCTAACACGATCAGAACATTTTCTATACATAGAACAGATTTTGATAAAAACGATATAACGTAAAATTGTATATTAAAGTTACGCATATAATAAGCGTAAAAAGAACTGAGAACTTTTTTTGCGTTTGAATAGTTAATAACTACAGGTTGATAAGTGCTGAGAAGGACCGTACACAGAATCATGAACATTCACTGGCAACTTAAGCTTACGCTTCACACTGTTCATTTCAAAAAATGAATGAACAAAATTAGCGTCGCAAATTTTGTAACAAGTTGACTTGTAATATTTTAAGTAAATAATTTGTTAAAAATTCGTTTTCATAAATATTTAATCTGAATTTCAGCTTCCGAGAAACTAGGTTTTAAACTATACTATAAGAAATCGATCATATACACACATACTGGGATCAGCATCTTGGTCCATTCCAATCGTTATGCGGTAACAATGGGACACTGAACCATAACGAGCATTGTACGATTCTCGAATAAACGCCACACCAACGTCAACGGTGAAAGGACCAGTACGTCCACGACACGCAGGCTGTTACAATAATTGGCTTTATGTTATGGCATATAACCCATCATATAACATTTACTACAAATACGTATCACTCAAATGCAAACGTTTAATCACCTTTCCATTTTTGGGTGATGGTTTTGGGGTGAGAGAGAGGTGGTCTAATTCGCCGCGTAAGCTAGCTATGCCATTGATATCACTATTTCACTGCACAAATTTAATAACGCCATATTCAGTCGCAGATTCCATATCACACTTACTTCGTATTTCAAAACGCAACCACTATAGTCAACAACCTTGTTATGAATAGAATCAGCAAACGAACAAATAAAGTCGGCAAATGACCATGCATAGACCAAAACATCAAGCTTTTCTGTACTGAAACAAAAGTGGTTAAAGTAATCACACTCAGTAAAGCTAAGCCGCAGCCATTCTAACGACACAGAGTGACATAACTTAAATCCTCCAAACAAAATGATTGCTAGCGTTAACAAAACAAATACACATACATCAAATAGCTGAAACTTAGAAATTACCACATCAAAAATCAGCATTACATTGTTTACTAAAAACCTTACGCAATTGTGCTAATCCTTAAAAATTGTACCATTTCAGAGAACAACTTAAATGTTTGCGCAATAATCTGCAGGAAAAACTCTTTCGCACAAAAATTTATACACTTTTCAGATAAATTCCAGGTTAACATTGCCATAAATGGTTTCGCTCCGCTTTCTAAAAAATTTATTAACTTCGCTCTCTCATTATGAAAGCAACATGTGTTACAATAAAATTAGCGTTGAATAAATTAGGTTGCGCTATATTAATGATCCCAAATGTAGAATTACCTTTTCGCATAATTGAAATATTTCGCAAACCGCAAGAAATATTCCGTATTTGCTACAGTTTTTTGCACACCCTAAATTTTAAAAACATACTTTGGACGGAAGACGGATCAATTTGAAAAATAATACAGCTTAGGACTTACTGTTGAGACGGGTCGAATCCTGAGGCAGAAAATACCCATCCAGCAGGAATGTTTTGTTCGGGATATCCAGTGGCTGCGAATAGTAACGGAGGAGAACGATCACCAGATGAACGTACGACAGGCAAGCAACCGGGCAACACGGGCGATATTCGATATTCGCCGTGATACTGTCCACGAAGTGGGACCAAGAAATCACTGATCGTATCGTACGTGCCACCATAGCTGCCAAGCAGACCTGCTGACGGACTCATACACATGCGTTGTCCTAAACAGTAACAGCGTAATTTTAAATAGAAATCTTCTGTAAAAACAATCAAATTATCGTTTGACTACAGGAAAGATATTAGTAACAATAGAAATGAAATCACAAAAATGTAAAAATTTTGAATATTTTAGCATTAAAAACATGTTCCCGCCAAAACCCTTGTGGCCAGTATCCGTTGATTACACACCATTAACTAAACGATAAGAACATCGCAAATCAAGCGGAAGTTTAAATCCAAGATGATGTTCAAGGTCGTCAAGTTGAGCATCGGTAAGTCCTGCCAGACAAGACTGGTGAATGCGAGGGACGTGCACACTGGCAAAGTCCATAATTGTGTTCCAAGCTTCTTTGATACGGCGATAACAGCTGACATAGCGACCCCAGTCGAAATACAACTAAAACGAAACCATATTAATATTTTTACCCTAAAATATTTATTACTAAACTAATTGAAGCTACATATAATAATCGCCTGGAGGCTCGCACAATTCACAAACCAGTAAGACCGGTAATTCGGTTAATATAACGTCATACATATACAACATGTCCTGAAAATTTTGCTGCAGTTGCCACCGGAATCTAACTACATTAGAATTGCCATTTTGCAGCTTTTAGCACCGGACATGCTACTTTTAACACTAAAACTAGAAACAACATGTACGTAACGCTATTCTATTACGCTTAACAAATAAAGAATTTTTAGTTAAGAGCGAATTGAATAAAACGAAAGTAAAAAATATTTACTTTAATGAACTGGCGCTGCCAATCTTTGCAGTCGGCATCTAATTTTGTTACCAGCCATACCTTTCGACATTGACGTTGCCAATGAACATTTTCTTTAGTCGCACACCTGAATCTCCTGCTGACGCTGCTTAGTGCAACCAAATCCTACAAATATAGACAAGCAAACACTACAAACTAAGCCTGTTGCTCAACCGTTCACACATATTCACTGAAAAGCATACTAACTTAAACTTTAAAAATGAGGGTCTTAATCTACGTTGTTTTGATAGTCCTTACCTATGTTAAACAAAGCGAATCCACAGAATAATGTATTAGGGCATCCTGCAACTTTCAGTCTACGCTTCCCACCTTTTCCAGGAAAGCAACTGAAAAAGCGGTACAAGCCGGGATAAAGCCAAAACAAAATACATCTTTTAGCAGACACCCTATAACTATGTCAAGTACACCATGTGACATGCGGACGCACGTAGACAAGTAATAATCTTATGCTGATGCTGTACATCGGTAAATCACTGCTAAACCGTCATACCTTAGGCTACTCAACTTATCACTGACCACAGAAACTGGCTTTATCATCCACTTAATGTGAACCACTATATGTCAATACGTATGCTGTTTGCAGGTATACTTTAGATAATTGATTGTACAACATGTTATTTTCATGCGAGCAGGCATATATACCTCTATTGGAGGTGTCCCGGGGCATGCTCCGGTCTCCGACGCCACGTCGAGGACAAGGCCAAAAAACTCAGATCTTCAAACGATAAAAATGTCTAGTGAAGTTATTCGTAGTTGCAATCCAATTCTCTTAAATAATGCTTCCGCTTGACTCTGTTAAAAATTTAAGATGAATCAAAGGTTGAAATTTTTACACGTAATATCAGTAGGTATGAAACGGAGTTCACATATTTCTAGGTTTAGTATACGTAGTTTAGCATGACTTTCATATTGTTCATGTTGAGACTGAGTCTGATGCTCATAGACCCCGGACAGCTCAAACAGTTTTAAGCTCGCATATCCGTGTGAACAATTGAACATAAACGATTGTCTTGTCAGGATTGCTGCACCTCCTACACTTACCTTGTAATTAAGAAAAGCCACGACATCAGATATTACATTGTCAGGAAGTGAGTCAACAATCATAACAAATTAACAAATTAATTAGTGATCATAAAAAACATTGTATATAAATAAGCACTTAAGAAATTAAAATACTATGTTCATAAATTTTACATGCAATGTGTTTAAAATCCCAGGGTACTCAGTTTCAACAATCTACACAATTTGATTACAATCTAGCCGCACTCTTGCAGCGACAGCTAGCTCGTGCGAACAATTAACAGTATCTAGCATCCAAAACAAACAGTACAACCAAAGATACAAATTCGCACTAGCTATGATTTTAAGGTAACCCATGACAGGTAAAAAATCTTGAAAATCTGTGTTTTATTTTGGCATGAGTAAACTATAATGATCAAAAATTCAACAAATTAGCAGGTTTTCGGTGAGTCAGTAAAAGAGTAGGCATTAGATTCTAGACTACACATTGTTGATTAGGCTTAGGCTTAGGCTTAGGTTTGGCAATGCGCTTTCGACGCTTAGGCTTAGGCTTAGACATTGGTATGCGCTTAATCTACTGTTACGGCACTAAAATTAACATTGGCATAAAGTTTTTAGTTTCACTTGTAGAGAACATTTGCTACTGGGCATACCTAAGTTTAGGCTGGATGTGCAATAAAACTTTTTCGCCAGTCGCCAAAACCGAACTTACATATGGCACCTGGTTATAGCATCGTTTTTAACTAGTCCTATAGGGGTAGGTGGACAAGGTTTTAGAACTATGCGGGCATTTCTACTAGGTGGATGACCCATTATTTGCAGTTTCGAGTATTTTATCTGTTTATGCGGGGTTCACGTTATAACTGGGGCATCCCGGAACCCGTGTCCCATGTTCATTCGACATCAACATAAAATTTTTTGATCTGAACAGCGGCTTGTAGACAAAATGTGAATGTCATATGATATTGGTTTACAAATTCCGCATCTCCAGAAATCATCTTATAGAAACAGCCATATGTCACTTTATACCCGGGACATTTATGGGAATATCATATTATATACCGAAATTTTACCGAAAATCACGTGATATTATGCAGGACAAAGGACAATGTAATTTATGCGCTCGAATAACAAAAAGCCAAATAATTTAGCTGTAAGTGATTTCGAATACTGAATCAGCTTCTATTTTTCTGTTTTTGGTGTCTGAAAGTTCTGCCTAAATATATTCCTAAGCACAAATAATTCAAACTTTAATTTTTAGTATCATATGATATTCTAAATGAAATATCATATAATATTGCAGTACAAATAGCGGATGTCTCGTTAAAGATAACAGAGAATTCAAGTTTTTCCAATTTGACGGCGGATTTACGTGTAGACAAAATGTTACCCGCTATTGTAATAGGGACCCAAGGTGTTCCAGGCTGCAGCAGCTGTAACTTGAACCCCGCATTATATTGCCATTGCATGTGTATTTAATTGTTTGGGGCACATGTACAAGCCACACTAATGATTGCTTGCGTAATCTTGTGGTTGCTTGAACTATAAATAAATTCTGCAGTTGTAAACATGAGAAACCAGGTAGCTCCTTTGTTAGGTTGCCAAAACAAATTCAACTTTAAAAGTCCTATTTTGGCATATGTTGAGAATTTATTTAAGTTTTGCAGCTTTTGCTTTATTTCTATTCTTTACTTTTAATGAAATAGTTCATATATGACTAAGTCCTATTTTGGCATATGGTGAGAATTTATTTAAGTTTTACGGCTTTCGCTTATTCTTCAATCATAGGGACACGGTAGTGTCACTATTAAATGTTTCTTCCAAAAGTGTTCACGTCTCTTATGTTTGTGTCAAAAGTCTATTATTTCTACTATTCTATTTTGTTGGTATTTATATACAAACGTATGTCATTCATTCGCAGTTTTGACTGCGGATGGAATTGCATTATTAGAATTTCTTGTACAATTAAGAGGAAACGAACAAAAGTGTGTTTCAAGCAATTTCCACGTCCGCATGTTGATGCAAATGGGTATTCGGCATGTTTCACAAAATATTTGTTGCAGCCATATTTTTAAATGCTGAGCATTCCAATTATATATTTAAGCAGTTCATGTGTGCAATACAAAATTGAAAGTATCGGAATCAGTATTCTTCCAAAATACCGATTACAATACCGATACCGATGTATTGGTTCTACACTACTATGCAGCATAAAATCAGTTTTCACTAGAGCAAGTACTTATCAATTGTATTGATTCTCTATTTGACTTCAAACAATTCATATGAATTAAAATATATTAGCATTATAAATTGAGCGAGTTACCTAATAAATAAAAATGAAATTAGGAAAGCGCGACTTTTGTGATTGTGAAAATGTAGTTTTTAATTTTCAAGGAAATATAGCTTAACAGTTCTAAAACAATTATAACGTGAGTATATATGACTTTAAATTTGAATATTTTCGCACTTTAGGTAAATTTACATAAAGTTTCTTCGTAAAGCTTAGTAACTAGAATGAAAAGTGCCCCGATGTGGCCATAGAAAACGATATGTTTCGGGTAGTAAGATTTTTAGTTCAATACCGCTAGTATTACAATTTCCATGCATGCGTATAAAGTTTTAAAACTAGATTAATTTGATGCCAATCAGCGTCCTCCCGAAACACGACCGACACAACAATACTATAGAATTAATAAAAGTTAAATCATTGAGTTTGATTGACTGCGTAACGGAAACATATCCGCAACTTTTTCGGAGAAAAGTCACAATAGACAGTAAAGTGTCCCGACGAGGCTATAGAAAACGATAACGCATCAAGTTTTGGAGCTGTTTAAATTTTGTACCGTACAGTGCCCTCTCCATACTTGGCTAAACGGTACCCAGATTTTAAACTTTTAAAACATTAAAATATTTGAGTGAGTACGTAGCGAAACAATATTTGCAACTTTTCTGACGAAATCTGCGTTGTATTCCAATGACGGCCAATGTAAAGATCTGGGGCGGAACGTTTTTTCTGCGGGACTAGAATAGAATAAGCTTAAGGTTTAGATTAATTTTTTGCTTGGCTTAGGCTTAGGATTATGCTCATTCTTACGCTTAGGTTTAGGCTTAGGAATATGCTCATGCTAACGCTTATGCTTAGGCGTACGATTAGGAATATGCTTATAATACTGATCCGCTCCTGTTCTTTACATTGAGCCAATTGACGAACAAACACGTTTTTAATATTGGGTCACCAGCATTTTACGCTTAATTTCTACTTACTCTTTTTAAAACCCAAAATTTTTCTGCATATATTCGAAACTTCAGTTTACTAAGTGCAAGAAACTAATGTCACGAGTGTGTACTCAAATTTTTTACATCAACCATAATTCGTCATTTATATTCTAGTATTTATTTCTTGTTTTAATATTTCGAAACAGTGGATCACATGTCTATTTGGCCGCTGTCAGAGAAAGTTGCGGATATGTTTCCGTTACGCAGTCAATCAAACTCAATGATTTAACTTTTATTAATTCTATAGTATTGTTGTGTCGTGTTTCGGGAGGACGCTGATTGGCATCAAATTAATCTAGTTTTAAAACTTTATACGCATGCATGGAAATTGTAATACTAGCGGTATTGAACTAAAAATCTTACTACCCGAAACATATCGTTTTCTATGGCCACATCGGGGCACTTTTCATTCTAGTATTTAATATGTTCATGCATAACGTATCACTAAAAAGTTCAAATGGAATCTGGAATCTTTCAATGAAACATTTCATATATTACTAGTGTTGTATGTTTTACTCAAAATATTCGACTTGATCTTTCTCTGATTCAACTCCGAAATGAAGTTGAAGTTAAAATCGGTTTCAAATGCCGTTTATGGGTCATCCAGTGCGTGCACTAGTGTAACTAATTGTCCAGGTCTGGGTAAGGACCTATGTCATTTTCAGGAACTCTGTAGGAAGGATGTTATATTTAGAACTAGTATCTAAGCATAGTCCAAGGACAACGCAGGTCGCTACTCTCACAGAACACAGTGCATAATGTTCTTTACTCTGTAACGAGACACTGTTCGAAGGGACTATTATTGTACATTTGTTTTAGCAGAAGCTATGCACAAAAAATTAAAATTTATTTCGTAGAAACAACGCTGTAGCGAGAGCCTGCGTTTGGTCAGTCAGAACAAAACCGACTATCAAAGTACAGGGTGTGTGTTGTCATCAGGCACTCGTTATAGCATCGTTTTTGGACACTGGTCCTACGCGGTTGGGTGGACAATTTTTTACAACGATGCGCGCATTATTACGTGGATGATCCATTAGTTTAGTCTTGCCTGTAAGTGGCTGTGCCACTCATATATTTCAAACTAAAAACTAAAACAAAATTTAAATCAAACTCAAGCCACACCTTAAGGGAGTCCCCGGCTCCACCTAGTCTTTCTTTGAACTTAAGGTAGACTCATGCGTTGCTAGGAAGGGTAAAAGGTTATAAATTCTATGCGTGACGGCTGAGCCGCAATGTCCAGTTTACATGGGCCCTGCGTGGCCACTAAATACGCGCGTCCGGCCTAATGCGCCTAATGGCCTAGCTAGGGGTTTTGGGAGGGGTCATATTGTTCTTGTTATTCTTTGTGGTTGTTGTTGTTGTTGTTGTTGTTGTTGTTGTTGTTGTTTAAATATAGGCTTCGGTGAGTGTCCGAGACTCCAAAAGCCGAACAATTTACGCAAATCAATCAATTAAGGGGGCTGGGGTAGCCAGCCTCCACAATCATTCTTGTGTTTTTCAAGTATGGTTTACGGTTCAATTTTGGCGATTTCACCTTTGGTTGCGTTTAGCATTGGTTGTTTAGCTTGATTGAGTGACTTGTTAGCGGCGTTGGGAGACTTAGGTATTTCGGATTTGAGTTGATGAATAGTCAGGGTAGTTCAAATGTGAGTCTATGGTACACAGGCGTAAGGATATTTGGTAATCGGAGCGCACAGAGTGCGAAGCCTACGGGCAGCACCGGAGATCTAGGGGAGTGTTGGAGATGTGTTAACGGAGTTTTCTGGTGTTTCAGTTGGAGTGTTTTCTGGGGTTAGTCAATTCTAGTGGGGCTAGTTTTGGCTGGTTTTCTTGAGATAATTGGGGTTTTGTACGGTAAATTGGAGATATTACGGCATTTTTGGAGTTTTGTCACTTTGCGTTACAATTGTCTTTATACGGTGTCAGCTAGTGACTTAGTGAAATTACACGATAAGTTCTCGTAGCGAACGTGCGGAAGGCACCTAAAACAAAGCAACTGTCGACACATTAGCAGGAATAAGCTCGGCAGTTAAGCATATTGCGTTTGTACTGGAACTGGTGCTTTACTTGTGTGTGGGGGAACAAAAGGGAAAAACGACTGCATTGCTGAACCAGAGCGAAGTAGCGTCATTGAAAATCGGATTCAAAGCGCGGAGTTAGTGATTTGGATAGGCCCAGGAAATCACTAACTATTCACACGGTCATTTGCAACCCAGCCATATACTAAAATGTCAGCTAGAAATGGTTAGCATCGATAGCGCAAACTTGTTACAGAAGGTGCATGAAGCTCGTCAGATCAAAGTCAGACTATGCGGAAATTTGTTCGGTTACAAAAAGAATCACAATAATCAGTAGCAAAAGATACTAAACTGGAACTTTATGACCTGAAATACTGACATTGGTTAGCGTTGATCTGCAGCTGTGTTAAACGACGTAGCAGAACACATCATTTAACCGCGATGTAACATTCTACGAACAGAATATAATTTTTCAACTCAAAGCGTATCTCGACATTTTTTAAACAAAAACAGACCGCTGTTTTATTGAAGCAAAACATTGTTTTAACAGTGCGTATTTCTTTTGAATATATTTAAGGTGAGTCAGATATTGTTAGTTTTATAGTTAACCATTCTGGCCCATGTAAAGATCAGGCGCGGAACTTTTTTCTGTAAGACAAAAAAAGAGTAAGCTTAAGCTTCAGACAATTTTTTTCTTGGCTTAGGTTAGGCTTAGGCTTAGTCTTAGGCTTAGGCGTGGGCTTAGGCTTAGGCTTAGGCTTAGGCTTTAGGCTTAGGATTATGCTCATTCTTACGCTTTAGGCCTAGGCTTAGGCTTTGGAATATGCTTAAATACTGTTTCGCCCATGTTCTTTACATTGGCCGCCATTTTAGAAACTGGAGTATAAACAAGTGTATATTTATAATTCAACCCTTTGACTTCGACAGCAGGTAAAGTCAAGTACGTATTTGTCTACTTTACGAGTAAGAAATTGCACTCCTAGCATTGCTGTAATATTTTCCTAAAAGTATATATTAATAAGTTTAGGGGGCTCTAGGCTTAGGTTTAGAGCTGGCCAAGCTCCAAACGGTAACAATAATTCTAACCGTTAGCTTTTATTTTTCGATGGACTATATTATTATATTAATCCAGTAATAAATTTTTCGTGGGGTTCAGGGGGGGGTTACTTTTTGTGACGGAAACAAACAAAGATCAGAATTGTATGTCGGCTCGTTTTTACTTTAAATTTGTGTTTCTTGTCATTACAGCTACTTATTGATCTCATGATTAAACGATTTCTTATGATGGCAAATTGCACTTTATGGCGTTATCAAACAATTTTTTGGCAGTCGCTTTAATCGTTCCGTTACTGCTTGTTGCATGGTGTTGTATTTTAGTCGTCGCATGGTGGTACGTTGATGACAAAACGACGCGATCAATCTCTTGTATATATTATGCCCACGCAGGCTAAAGGCTTAGGCTTACGCTTTCGCTTATAGGAATAATGTTTACGAAAAGTCGTACCAAGCCTAAACGTAAACGTTTGCATAAGTTGTTTTTCTAAACGTAAGCCTAAACCTATTAAGCTTATGCATAGCCTTGATGTTTGTGACTGTGTATACTCTGAGTCGACGACAAATTTTAGTATTTATTTCCTCATAATGGAATCATACTTTGGGATTTTGATTTTTTGTATGTTTTATACTTTTCTCTGTAACACAACTGCTCAATTGTGGATGGGGCAAACTATTCGGGTCCACGTATAGAACAGGGCCGGATCGTTTTCCGGCGGGGATGTAATAGAGTCAATTTAAGCTTTTGAGTTACTGTTTTGCTTAGGCTTAGGCTTAGCCTTAAGAATAGGCTCATCCTTATGCTTAGGGTTAGGCTTAAACTTAGGCTTAGGTTTAGGCATAGGAGTATGCTTATACTACTGTTCCGGTCCTGTTGTATACATAAACCACAATCCGCAAGTCTCTTGTATACAATCCCGCAGAGGCTTAGGCTTAAACTTAGGCTTAGGTTTAGGCATAGGAGTATGCTTATACTACTGTTCCGGTCCTGTTGTATACATAAACCACAATCCGCAAGTCTCTTGTACACATTCCCACAGAGGCTTAGGCTTACGATCACGATTTGGCTTCGGAAAAGTCTTTCCTAAACTTAAACCTACGCATATACCTTTGCCTGTAATCATTTATACTTAAGCGTAAGCATAACCCAGAGCATTAGTTTTAAATGTGCACTGTTCTAACACCGGAGAAACAAGGGGTAATAGTTCGACGGGGGGGGGCGGCAAAGTGTATACAAGTACTGCTTTTTACTGTGTTGCAATATTTTCCAGGTGGTGGAAAAACAGCAATTTGCAAACAGACAACAAAGACTTGAAACTGAGTAGAGAAGATCGAACTGTTTCGATCACGCGAGATACAGATTTTTTCGACGATACCACAAACGGTAACATATCGAATTGTTCAAGTTTGAAATGAAACATTTAGGTGTACGGATGGATTGGGGCCTACATGTAAAACGTCATCGTAACATTGCATCACACAGATAGAAGGAATGCGGTCAATCCATCACTGCCTTATGGAGCTCCATGTTCTGGCACAAAAATCGTGTCCCACCTGTCCCATTGCAGTTTATAACACTAAACTGGTAGCCGATTTTTATGTTGATTATTCATGTTTTTATGCAAATTTATTCAGTCGTTTTGTGAATTTATTAAACACGGTTTTAAATAGAATTTAGCAAGCAGCAGACAGAAACTTTGTATGAACGATAAAAATTTTAGAGGTTCGGGCTGCAGAAAAAAATTTCAGCTTACTTTTGACCTATAAATTTAAAATCCATGGAAAAATTTTCTTTCGATTTTTGCCCCTATTTTGTGGCGCGAAAATGGGACAAAATCGGAAGATTAATTTCTTTCGGTTGTGAAGTTTTCAGCACAAGAGTGAACACTGGTTTAATTTGCACCCTACAAAACACCTTTCACATGGAAAAATTTTCTATAATTAGAATAGTATTGGGTCTGTTAGTCTGCTTTTCCGCAGAACCCACCCAAATTTAATATGCATGAGGCCTGAAACAGGATCACATCAAACAATTCATTGTTGTAAAACCTAAATATGTTCGGATTTGGTTTCAATCAGACACAAATTTAAAGACAGTTGCTTATACTATTCTGTATAAACCAGAGAAATAAACAGCGTTGAACAACAATTGACACTCTATATAATATTTGTCGAGATGCTGTTGGAGGGGCACGGCCGGGGTGGCCCCCCTGGATCCGCCATTGTAGACCTACTACGCTACATAGTTAGTTGTGCTGTTGCACAAGGTTCTTTTACTATATATATATTGATAACGGAAAATGAAACTGAAAATCCCCCACATTTTAGTTGTCTGATGGAAAGTAAAAAATTGCCAAAAGTAAGCTTAGGCTTCTTTTGACAAGCAGAATATCCAAAATTTTGTCATTCTTAATTGAAGTTTTTTTGTCGGCCCGCGTTCTTTGTTAAATTCAGTTTATTAAAATTGAGTCAACAAAAGTCCGCAATACAGTGTACATCAATTGTCGTGACAAATATAGAAATCTAAACAAAACCAGTGAAATGATGCTATTTCTCGGTTATGTTAAACTGCTATATTCGTTTGCCACATGAGGCACGGGTTTTGTGCCTAGCAAAAATCGCGAGACAATAGGTTAATTGAACTTAGAAATATAGAAATCAACGTAAAAGTACTGAAATGCTGCTTATTTTTTGTGATATATAACTTCATGGGCCAGGTGGTGCACCATTTTTTCGTCCGGACTCATGGGGCCTTATAGGGCGGCTGCCAAAAAACATCCCTCACAGGGCGGGCGGAGTGGGAAGACCTCAGGCTGTCCCATTTCTTATCTCTGTGCTACGGCATCAGATGGCACGATGCAGCGTATAGCAGCGGTAGCTATCCGCTATACATGGCGTAGCCAAGATTTTGGAAAAGGTGGGTTACGGTTGCATTCAAGAAAAAAATCGAACGAGGGGGGTTTGTGGACAATGGTGGCATGCAGCACTGGTAAATATAGCACAATTTTTAGAACATGGGGTGTCAACGGATAGTAAAAATAACATAATCAGAAACTGATAGTGATTAAAAATAAAACAGAAATGGAAGCGGATAAACGTATACTCAAGTACGTATATAAAAAATTTTAAAAGATGGTTTTAATTAGTCAAACAAATTGGCCCATGTATAGAACATGGCCGGATCGTTTTCCGAATGGGCTATAATAGAGTCAGTTTAAGCTTTAGACTAAGTTTTTGCATAGGCTTAGGCTTAGGCTTAGGAATAGGCTCATCCATACGCTATGGCTTAGGCTTAGGCTTAGGAAAATGTTTATAGTACTGTTCCGGCCCTGTTCTATTCTATACATGGGCCAACAAATTCAACAACATACCTGTATGAAAACAGAATGATTATTTTAGTGATTTACAACTTTTTTGAGCATATAAAAACATAATCGTTTTCTAATATTTCTGTAACGCAAACGAAAACGTACACCCATCTTTGCCGGAAGCGGAAACAGATATTCGTGTTTATCTTTGTGTTTCAACATCATTTTTGAGCGTTTAAATAGGAATATCGCCACCTCAATTTGCTGACCGAATGGCCAACGCACTGATTAAATCTGACAAACACTTGACGCCAAGCGAGAAGCATCACAAAGATTCGTTGCTAAGAAACTTAAGAAACACAACACGCAGTCGGATTGAGCGACAGTTTAGCGAAATTCG
The DNA here is from genome assembly GCA_030248215.1 of Enoplolaimus lenunculus. Classification (NCBI taxonomy): domain Eukaryota; kingdom Metazoa; phylum Nematoda; class Enoplea; order Enoplida; family Thoracostomopsidae; genus Enoplolaimus; species Enoplolaimus lenunculus. Next base: position 191,538 of record JASANG010000412.1, on the reverse strand, counting down.
ACACCTTCACAAAGGTAAAACACGACCGCAAACGAATGAACGAACAGTGACGATATTTGCTGTCGCAAAATTTCTGGATGCAAAAAAAGACATTTGACAGCGTAAAAAATGATTTTCATGCGGATACGGCCTGTGTAAAGATCAAGAGCGGAACGTTATTCCGTGGGACTGGAATAGAGTAAACTTATTAGCTTTAGACTAATTTTTTGCGTATGCTAGGCTTAGGTATAACCTCATTTTTACGCTTAAGCTTAAGCTTAATAGGCTTAAGGATTATGCTTAAACTACTGTTCCGATCCTGTTGTATACATTGGCCACGGATATTAGCTGTTTAACGAAATTTTGCTGCTTGCTCGGTATACACGCTTGCTCGTAAGAACCGCTTACATGAGTACGCGATCAAATCTTTTACAGGATTACCGCCGCGCGCTGTACGCGGGTCTCCCAGTGACTGCTTATACATTTCTTCAACTGATGAGTTTTGAAGAATACGTTTGCGTTTGATCGAACTTTAAATCACAAGCAGTAATCGTTCTATTATGTGGGTGTCAAGGGCAAAATTTTGGCGACGGGGAGACTGCGACGTGTGAAAGGTTACATTCTCATTGAGTAGGACCCTTATAGTAACTATGGGCAACAGTTTTATAATTCCTAATTCGTCCCAAAATCGCTCATTTGCCAGCATACTTACTATAGAATGTTCTGTCTTGGTTAATTTTACAGTCTTCGGTTCATATGTCACCTGCAATAATTATAAACTTTTTTTTTGATACATTTATCATGGACCCCAATGAGATCAGACGGATCGTTGCCGAAATTTGACATTCAACGCTTCATTGTCTCTAAATTTTGATGCGGAAGCAACGTTAAAAGTTTCCGTGTTTACGGAATCTAACGGTAACACCAAAATTGAAGACAGAAATATCAATTTTAATTTCAGATCAAGAACCTCCTGAACAAATTTTCTACGAAACACCAATTGAGCTATTTCCTGAGCACGATTTGCTGCATTCAACTCAAACAAAACTAGTCGAGTCGAAACTGAGCGCTGAATATAATCGCGCTGAACGGTGTGACGTTCAACCAAATCTACCTTCAGTCTATCCGGAACGTTCGAAAACAACAGCTTCATGTTATTTGAAAAACGAAAAGCGGCAAATAAAGCAACCTATTAATTTACCTGTAAAACAAAAATCAAAAAATGTAAAATAAAAATACAAAATTAATCAAGTGGTTATAAAACACAAAATTCACAAAATACCGGATTAGATCCCATATATATATTTATTTATTTATTTATTTTTTATTTATTTATTTATTTATAGATATATAAATATATTCATATATATTTTCCTACGTTACGTACTTAAATCATATCGAACGGTAAAGTGAAAGTTGTGAGCTCCAAATACCTGAAGTTTGGCCTGAAAAATAAATAATCCAAGTAATCGAATATCAAAAGTTTACTTTCTGGAGTGGCAAAATAAATATCTGTGGTCCCCTCTTAATATTCAGATCAGTACAGAAGTAGTTTTGTGCCCATCATTTGCCAAAAATTGGTTTATCCTTTCTTGCAATATTATAGAATAGAAGTGTGTAAGCTTTGTAACAACGGTTTTAACGATGCTAATTCGGTTGCTTTTCGGCGAGATTGCAATTGAAGGGAATGTTGGTATGACACAAAATAAATATCTGCAAACATGTGTTGCTTAGAGGCTGTGTGATGGAATTTCTTGCATACCTTTTCTATAAATCAGCGTTGGCTTACGGTTTTTTGTATGTTTTAGTTTTGTTTTGTCATTTGTGGTTTGATGTATTTTCGCGATAGCGGCGGTCACAGCGCAATTTATTATTAACGGTTGATAGATAGTGCGACAGGTAAACAAAAAATTATCAACCTTTATACGCGGGAGATAAGACCGCACATTGAGGTTTAATCTGAAGCCCACTGTCAAGGTCATCAGAACTTTCCTCTTATGGAGGCCTCGTTGCATCAGGAAGCCTCACTCGTACTGATTCAACGGATGTTTAAACAACTGACCACAATTTGACATAAGTTGGTTCGTTTTCAACTCAACTGGAGCTTTCTATGACTGAAATTTGTGTTGCACTAAACCGCAAGATTCAAGGGGTTGTACACGAGAAAATTTTTTATGTAAAATGGGGGTCTCGATAAATGATATGGGATTCTTGTTGAGCAACCCTATGCCTTGGTTGGATGTCTGTGATGAACGTTGGGGTTTGGTGAATTATAAGACAAAGCCTTCGATGGATCATTTGAGAACGGACTGAGGAAACCGGAGGGCTGGCGGCGAGGCGTAATCTCGACCATGCTGAACGTAACGCGTGAAACTCAAACATACTAAAGCCCTATTCATACGTGCAAGTTTTTGCAGCAAAAAGTTGCACGTGCAACTTGCATGTGCAAGTTTGGTCACAAAGCAGATAGCCGACGGCGAAAGTAATGGGAATAGTCTTAAATTTTTAAACATTAAATAAAGATTGCATCGCGATGAAAACTTTTTCAAGTCAAGAAATTTCGAGTACAACCTTCTCTGCGCATGAATGTTTCTTACAACTGAAACTTGCAGCTGCAAGTTTTTTGAAAAATTCATTCGAAGAACTTGCAGCTGCAAGTTATTCATGATTAATATATGCGAAGAATTAATTCGTAGGTATGAATAGTCCTGCATGTCGAATTCATTTATCATCATTGGCTAAACTGATAGATTATAGGTTATGTTATTTATTTTTTGCAGTGGTTTGCAAATTATATTCACATAAATTCATGTCAAGATTCAGAATGAAAGTTATGATTGCTTACAAATACTTGCAGCTGCAAGTATTTCGTGCAAGTTGCAGCTGCAAGTTGTCGAAGAAAAAACTTGCACGTGTGAATAGGGCTTAACTGACAAGTATTCCATTAACCGTTTTCCATATAAATATTTTTATTTCATGTATTAGAACGTCTTTCAAGCCTGGATTCGAATTGTGGCGTTTTCAGGCGATAGGCGTTTACCCTCGCCGCTACACTAAACATGCACTGTAAAAAATGGTGAGTCAAATTGACTCTTTCCGAAATAGGCTCTACGGGACTAAACAAACTGGCCAGAGTCAAATTCGACTCCCTAAGTCGCACGTTTGACTCTGGCGGAGTCGAATTTGACTCAGTTTGTGTAGTGCTGTAGAGCCTATTTCTGAGGGAGTCAATTTGACTCACCATTTTTTGCAGCGTGGTTGATTCTCGAGTCTTTCGAATGCACGCACGAATTGCTAAACACTGCGTTTACAGCTTTTGAGAGTTGTAACAAATATAGCCGAATTGCAATATCGGCTAATGTTACTTTAAGGGGCGTAACAGGAGATCAAGCGTATTCCTAAGCCTAAGCCTAAAACTGAGCGTTGCAAAAATGAGTTCCTAAGCCTAAGCAAAAAATGTAATCTACAATCTAAACCTACTCTTTGATGGATCCATCCGAAACCTGGACGCCCATTCCCTTAACATGGGCCGGAATATCTATGATTCTTTAACTTTTGTATACATATATATAAATATATATTCGGATTGACGTATTTTCAAGGATGCGCAACCACAAATATTTGAGCCAAACATAAGTGTAAATGTAACCAATCCAGGAAAATCCGTGTAATTACGAGGGCAGAGCCCTCTGTTGCCATCTTTTCGAACGACTATACGGTTAATATCGAAGCGCAGCCACAGGTGTGCGCACCGTATACGGTTTTGATTATTCGGACGGCAGTGAACGATATGTGGTGCTGGGTTGAAGTTTGCAAAGGTTGCATGCAGTGATGGGCAAAGGATGTCTTATGATAACGGGATTTCCGGCAATGCTACACTCAAAATAATATTTCTGATATTTAAGACAAAATTTCTTACATTAAAGAAATAAAATTAGCAACGGCATTTGAAAAGTATTTCTGTAATAGCAGAAAAGTTTTCAAAAAGGTTTCGAAAAAAGTCTGAAAATAAAGTTTCCAGTTATTTTTAGGAAAATTATCTTAAATATGAGAAAAACTTTACAGATTTGACACAGAAAATACTTTTCTGAATAAATTCAGGAATACTTTTTTGTGTGTACCCGATATAGATTATCCGGATATCCGTTGCCCATCCATAGTTGTGTATCCCCATGTTAAATACATTGACTCAACTCCAGTTTACTTTTTTCCCTGGGTGCGATTGATACAATCCAGCATTCATTTTCTTCTCTTCATTTTATACAGTAAATATTTCTTTGACCAAATCGAAACCCCGGAATACAAAAAGCGTTTTTCATCAAAGCAATTTATTGCCGCTCGCAAACGAACAAATCAGTATGAGATAAATTACACCTGGACGACACGAGTATAATTGTAATCTACACGCTACTACAGTCAAAACATCAATATATATACATATATATACATATATATAATATATATACATATATACATATATATAATATATATACATATATAATATATATAAATCCAAAATCAGCATCGCTTTTTACATATAGCTGTTTCTTGGTTTTTCAATTAATTGTTGACACAAAATTAATGACCAGCTTGTCAGGAAAACGCAAAATTGCTAAAAGTATATATCGGGCCTGAAGTTGTTTTAAAACGGGAATATGAATTGTCTTTAAAACTTAGACAACTGTAAACTTGCAAACGCGTTAACAGATGTGTCAAACTATAAAGAAATCTTAAGAGAACTTGAAAGAAATTTTGTTTGGTCTTATGTCACGTCCATTATGCAACGTTCAATTAAAGCACACTTGGTATTACAATTGATCCCTGGGGTTGTTACCTTATCCGTACTGCTTAATTAAGACCTGTAAGATCGCGGCCTCAGGTTCCACACTTCGGTAGTACCTGTGCCGGGTGTTTCAAAAGATAGAAATTTTGAAAAAATGTTTATTTTAAACCTTCTTTTTAAGGGTCTGTGTGAAAAATGCGCCTCAGGTGCAGGGCATCCAGGTCATAATCCGGCCCTGATCAAATCTAACGATTGGACAATAAATGTCAGGTAAATATAAACCGAGATAAGTTTGCCAAAATGCTTTTTCGCAGTCTTTAATATAACATGTGCAACACCATATAATGGCAGGGTATCTTGCAAATTAGTAGGGGCGGGAAAACTAAAGGTATTAGAACCTAACCAATTGTTGAAATTCGTAGGATTTGTTTGTGATTTTACTTTGTTTTCTTATTATGCGCCATTTTTTGTCAAAATTTGTATGTCTTTTGAAAACCAAGCTTAAATTTCATCAATCAGTAGCAGGTGCATTAAAAAACATCAATTTTCAATTTTGTTTAAAAAATATATATGTATATATGTATATACGCTAACAGTTTCCATAGAGACCGACATCGCCCGGCATTCCAAGCTTGAAGCCTAATTCAACTTTCTTAATTCAAAAATTAGCCATTTTTAGTAGAATTGATCAAGCATAATCGCTATGGAATGTTACTTTAATATAGAAAGCAGATCTTTATTTTGTATTATATTTTTGTCTCTATAAGGCGCTAACACTATGGAGTAAATTGGCACAGGTTATTGTTTGCATTCTTACAATACAACTTTAAAAATTTGGCTTTCATAGAAAGACGCACACGTTCAGCATTTCTCAAAAACCTCCTCAAGAATTTTGTCACAAAATAACCTGCAAAGTTTTAATTATATTAATAAAGTAAAATTAACTTAACTATGCAAAACGATGAAGTTAACGCAGAAGTTGATAAACATATAAAAATGTCTTGTTTCATGAAAGCATAAATTTGAATATTTTGTTCGCCCCAATTCCAATTAACCTGCTATACATAGTAATATAGCGTGCGTCCGGGTGTCTTTAAACCAACCCTCAACACAAATTAATACAAAGTCTTCGAGTTTGATATTTGTTGCATATTTGGGGTTTTCATAAACCCTGAAATTAGTAGTTTTACGCCCAAATTCTGAGTTTGAAATTATTCACTTTAAAGTACTTGCTCAAACTCCATTCGAGTACTTAGGCTCGTTTGATACGTTGAATAGTCAAATTTTAAAACAAAATGTTTCAAAATTTAACTATTTGACGATCTCTCAAACCGGCCTTGTGAATATGTTACAATTTTTCAATCGGTCCATATTTTCAAAAAGGCCGCGAATTTAACGTAATTTAAGCGACAATGTTTCGTTTCACATTCGGCCCCAAATCGGTAAAATTTAGATTGGCGACTTCCGACTCCGACTCCTGTATTTTTCAACCGTTGTTGAACTCTGCCGTATATTGAAGTGAAAGAATTCAATCGCAGAATCTTCACACTTTTCTTAAACGTTTTTTTCAGACTAAATTATTATAACCGAAATTAATATTTGACTGATTTGAAGTGTTGCACAGTCAACCGACTCATTGGGCGATATTTAGATTTAAATTATGATACAACAAGTTGAAGTTTCGAAATAAAGCGTTTGGTGGTCTTAGGTTCAATTTATACGCCACTCTTTAATTTGCTCTGAGCTTAGGGAAAACACGAACACCAATTACACCGCAACTATTGTTTATAGATTGTTTTGCTTGATAAATCCAGCAAAGTATGAATTACTCTAGTTTCAATACGGCATGGTATCGTGCTTCCGCGTACCCGACAGGGGCTAAATATACTCGATAGGACACGAGATAAAAGTACCGACCAATGCAGACAAGTGTAAAAATGAGCTTGTTACTAAAGCCTAAAGCCTAAACAAAAATAGCTTAAAGCCTACTGTAACTCTATTACAGTCCCGCAGAAGAACGAGGCAGCTCCTGATCATTTTCACAAGCTAAAGTAGCGTCCAAAATTTCTAAAGATGTGTTAAAAAAGACCGTTTCTCGGATGGAAAAATCTCTGTCAACTTGAGGTTATGTAATTTAGAATTAAAGTCCTATATTATCCTTTAGGGCAGGCGTTTGCATAGTTGACACCTTAAACAGGTCCGAAGGTTGTGCCAATAAAATGTTTCACAGCTTTATATCTTCGTTGTCCGCGAAAAAAATTTAGTTGGCATGAGACGGCGGTCATCAAAAATCGACGACCCCCAATGGCGGTTTGGGGGGAGGGCGGTCGCTTTTGATGGCACTGGCTCCGTTTATACAAGAATATGATAAAATATGCCGATATGTATATCATGAAAGAAAATGATACTATACAGTTGCAATACAATTTGTAACTGATGTTTTTGCCTGTAGGAACCAACTTTTTTGTTGATTGCGTGCAACTCTCTATTCGTACGTTGTATTTGAACCAAAGACTCCTGAATTCACGCGCCCGTATCAAAACTCACCTTGCTATTGGAGCTAAAAATTATTCAAATGAGGCATACAACAGTTTTCATTGACTTACAAGCAAGGTTGAAAATATTCTAGGGAAGCTAACCTTTTCCAGTAAGAATTCTGTCCGCCTTTCAATACGCGCCTGCTTCAATTCAAAATGATAATACATGTGGTAGACCTTGTAACACATTCTTTATGACTGGTGGAAGCTGCTATTATATAAACGTTATTGTTTGTATCGATACTGAATTATTTTCCTCTATGACCCATTTCTAGTAAATAAAGTACACTATGAGCAACTAAAGTGGAAACCGTACGCGTTGGAAACGCGCAATGTTTAACTGCTATTTCCCTTGAAATAAACGATATAAGGCCTGCATCAAAAGTAGTTTTTAGTTTTAAGTCTTTTTTCCTTATTATTCTTTACATAAGTATTTTAACTCAATTTAAGACGTCCATAATTTCTAAACTCTTTGGCTGTTACTGAATCCCTTGTGGTGAGATGACTATATAGCAGAACTCATTAAATTTAAAATAAACTACTCAAAAGTGTTCTTCAGTATTAATGATCTATATAGTTTCAAACAACTCCCTAAGGTTATTTTTATCTGTTGTTTTTGTTTTTGCTATTGGGCTTACTTACATTGTTCATGGTCTATCGAGGCATCGTCGCCAGCTTAACATTGCTTGAAGAGGTAAAAACAATTTTAGCAGGGCATTCCCGGGTGAAATAATACGCTTACTACTAAGGTTAAAACCCGTTCTTGGGGCGTAAAAGTTTTCTAGGCGGATGTAAGCAGCAATTGATCCCGTTTGGTTCTGGTCCATGAAACGTTTTGTAGCTTAAAAGTTTTCACAACTGTTACATTTATATATGTTTGTTACATATTTGTTGAAATTCCTTTCTAAGATAATCATTGTAAAACGGTTACAATAACCATGTAGGTTCTACGCCTGAATTCAGGCTACTAGGCTTTGGTCACAGTAAGGATGTTTGAAGACTATTGTTTCTGCTAACTAAATGAATAGCAGCAGAGACGAATAGGCTTACACACAGACAACATACGCATGTACTCGCCGATTAAACACGCCACCAGTAATGGAACGTTCACAATAAATTTTGCGAGCTAAGTACCAAAAATGTCATATGGTCGTGTTAACGAGTGTCAATCTTAAAAAATTGCCACTCTTTAACCCTACACTAACAATGGAATCATATCTAATCCTACCATAACGCGTATCACAGCTCTATCTGTGACACCGTTACGGTAAGGTTAATGTTAATACTCAATTAAGGTTAACGAGTAGCAATTTTTAAAATTGACATTCGTTAGCTCTACCATGTGACGTTTTTGGTGCTTATCTGGGAAAGTGAACGCTGCATAAGAAATTGACGTGTGTATATCCTCGGGTAAGCAATCACAAAGCGCGATTATACACTTGTTACTCTTTACTGACCAACATTTAAGGCAACACATTACATAATTTGCTTCCACAACCAATTTCAACCTTAGTAAAGTTCGAAATCATGTCGCCGGCTATGAAATATGACCACATTTTAGCGCTCTGGGTACACGTTCGACAGGCTTTAAAAGCATAATGAATTGCAACTTATATTCGTTTTCGGAATTTGTTTCAAATTATACCGGACAGGTGCCCATGTAAAGATCAGGGGCGGAACGCTTTTCTGTGGGACTCGAAAAGTGTAAGCTTAAGCTTTTGACTAATTTTTTTGCACGGCTTAGGCTTAGGCTTAGGCTTAGACTTAGGAATACACATCCTGATGCTTGGGTTTAGGCTTAGGCTTAGGCTTAGGCTTAAGAATACGCTTATAATACTGTTCCGCCCGTGTTTTTTACATTGGCCCGGACAGGTTAAAGTTAATATAATACAGTGCGACGTGTATTGAACAAAAAACTTCATTGATCTACTGTTGATTGTTGCGGGCACGCGGTAATTAAATTTTAGGAACAAAACTGGTTCAGCCTCTCTCTCTCTGTGAATAATAATTATGAACGTATACTTAATCAGATGAACCTTTTTTATTTAATGTTGCCACACAGAGAACGGTCGGCAGATTTATGAGTCCCAAAAGCTATAAATGAATTTTAGGTCCATCCGTTGCGGTTTCAACTACGAGTTGGGACTCTGGTTCAGGTCAACACCCATGAGACGATATTACACGACCAAATCGCTCAGTCTAAACCTACGAGATGTTTCAGCGGAAACGTACAAAAATGTGTTTTCTGCTGTGGTGACGGTTACAAACGCAGCCTATCAGCCAGGAAGTAGAAACCAATAACATTTTTATAGGGATCAGAATTTTTTTGCTGAACGTGGAATTGTTTTGAATGACAAAAATTGCGGCTAGAGTGAGCAAAGACGTCTGTAGGGGAGAGAACGGTGCGTATCCCCTTCGCTTCACCGTAGTTGCAATAATGGGCAAACGTAAAAACATATGCGAAAAGTTGCCGGGGTCTAGTCTAACCTGTTCCATAAAGTGCACTAGGACAACGATTTGGGGCAATATTATACTATTACGGACGTAAGAGTACATTAAGCAAATTACTAAGTCTAAGTCTAAACCTAAACGTTGGAAAAAGTGTATTCCAAAGCCTGAGCCTAATCGTAAACAAATAATGTTGTCTAGAATCTAAGCCTATTTTGCAGATCGACCAGAAAAACACAAATTTCGCCAAAATAAAAAGGTTACATTAGAATTTTTAGAAGACAAAAATTAATCATGATAATTACATTAGGTACAGTAGCAGCTTCTATTTACTCGATACTCCATAAACTTCGAGCTCTAAGGTTTCAATTAAACGTCAAAAAAACCAAAGACGATAATGATGCAATGGTTAAAGTTGTGCTTTTCACTAAAGTTTGTTAGTATTAATCTATAGGGTAATCGTTGAAACTGTTGCTTTCGGAAAAAATATAACACGTGTACTGAAAAAAATGGTGAGTGAAATATACTTTCTCCGAAATAGGCTTTTCCGGACTGAATTGAATTTGACTCTGGCGGAGTCAAATTTTGACTCGGTTTGTGAAGTTCGGAAAAGCATATTTCTGAAATACTCAATTTGACTCACGAGTCGATATGTGAATTGAATTTGACTCTGGCGGAGTCAAATTTTGACTCGGTTTGTGTAGTCCAGAAAAGCATATTTCGGAAATACTCAATTTGACTAGCCATTTTTGCAGGGTAATTAGAAACAGTCTTTTAACAAAGCTGCAGATTATTGTTACAATAAGCAAATTTAACATCATTTTTTTATTTGTTGATTTTGGTTCATGTCCCGTTCAAGTTTCATTTCCCACAAAATTTGTTGTCCTGCGGCTCCGGCTTTGATTTTTTTACTTCGATAGCCATGCCATTCTCAAATGCATATAGCACCTATCACCAGTTAGTAATAGGTCTTCAAACCAACGAACTGCTACAATTGCAGATCTCAAAATTTTCACAGTAGAGAAAATCGAAAAATAAATGCGCTGAATTTCTAATCTCAACATTCTCCGGTTCAAAAGTTTTCAAAACTTATCACAAAACTGATAAAATATGTGCTACACACATTTGAGGATATGGGCTGTAGATTTAAATTAAAAGGTTGGCTTGGTACGCTTTGACAGCACTCAGATGAAAACTAGGGATGTGCAACTTTTTCCACATGTACTTTTAACCAATCAACTTTGCTGTTTCACCTGCATCTCCAATTTTCAGTCTTCAATGGAGTTTTCACCCAAAATCTTGTCAGTGCCTATATCGGGTTCGGCGTTTCCGTTATAGAATTATCACAAATTCCGATGTTGTTATGCTCAAATCTAAACCCAATTGGACGCTATTTAATAAATTGATAAAATTTGACCCAAATTTAAAATTCATCTAAAATCTTAAAAACGTGGCTGCATCAGCTATAAAACATGTTCGAAACTTTTATATATAAACTTCAATATTTGTTTTTTATTCAGTATAATGTTATTTTGATTAGTGTTCGTTACCTTTTTGCGTTATTTTTATTATCCGTTTAGGAACCCGGCCACGAAGCCAATTAATTCAACGTCGAAACTTAAGCCTCAAACTGAGCACATGGTTCTTTAGCTACGCTACCCAAAGTAATAATATTGTTACTTACAAAAAGATTATATCTAAGAAAAAAAAGATATGCATTAGATATAAAAGTGTACTGCCAAAAGCGTAACCTATACTTCGTATCAATAAACCACCATCTCATGTAAACGTTTTTTACGACCCAGCGCAGCGAACGAGAATGACATTTGACCTCTAGAATTCAGCAGGATTATTCTAAACCCTGTAAAACTGGCACTTTCCTCGGCTGTCGACAAATTTCGCAAGGTGATATATCCCATCTTGTAGTCACACCTCTGTCTGTCGATTGCTGTATTCGTTGCGTATGTCACCACAACGAACACGGCGCATTGAGAGTCTTTCTGTTTTTGCGTTGCTTTCTATAGCCTTAAAGGTATGTGTATGATTTTGGTTCGTTGTTCAATCATACTCTCTCTCTCTATTGATGCCCAGAACCCATGTTCAGCCCGCTATATGGCCTTCGTTTATAGTGTTTCACCGGGCTTGTTGTGTCCCTGTCCACGGCTCCTATATCGCCTTTGTCAGCCTGTCTAATATGTCTGCCTATCTGTATGTGTATATATATGTATATAATTTTTACATGAACGTTTAAGCATAATATTGACATAGCTAGTCAAAATTGTGGCCGCTCCAAATTTATACAGGGTTGTGTATCACGTATGTTTGACGCGCGACATTTTATGCCAAAAATAAAAACGCGTTTCGAACGGTTTTTTTCATTATTCATCAGATCATGAGCTTTATAGAAAAGCACTGAGAAGCTATTCGAAGGGATAAGTTTGAGAAATTTTTATATCAAACTATCATGCGGCTCTTGTGCGCTTCCCCTTTTTATTTAAGCCTAAGCCTTGAACTTAAACGTTGGGGACAGTAGGGACAAAGTGCGCAAGAACATAGTTTGTGTTTATATGACAGATTAGCTGAATTTTCGGAATTCGTGGCATCGTTTGCATACCTACTGCGAGTACGGAGGATCATTAATTTATATATATACAAATATATAATATATATAAAAAATATATATATATAATATGCATACATACCGATAAATTGTAGACATATTGCTATGCTATACATAGATGTTTTTTTACTTGTTTATGTTTTATTCAGGATTTCCGATACTACCTCGTTCGGCAGACTATAAAAAAACTTTATCACAGATGGTTCAGGGCCGTGTCTCACACTGTAAGCCATACTGATGTACAGAATATGCTTCTGTGAGCTAACCGCCGCTTGTGTCTATACTTGTACTGTAGTGACCCGAGTAACAGGGTTGAGACTGATATTTTTTCGCCTCGGTATTCGGATCCGCACTTAATTTAGTTTTCGATCCAGCTCTAGTATTATATATTTGCACTACGCAACGTATATTTATGCCTAAATCTATTAAATCAGTACTGAACTCATTTAGATCCAGGAAGCATTTCCGCGATCAAATTAGCGTAACTGACATTTATGGACTAAGTAATGGGTAGAATAGGATGAGAACTCTATCCATTTACGGACTCTAATTAATGAAATGAACTCGTACTGATTCAGACCCAAAATATTGATCCCGGTCTCACTATGTTTCCACTCTGTTTTGCGCGTTTACAGTGTCCACATTGAGTTGTACGTCACGTAGATCTACATGGTCCTTTGCGCACCTGTAGCAAGGATTGCCTCGCCAGGGAAGGGGCTCAGGGCTCCCTAGGAAAATTTGATATCCACCTAGAAAAGTGTTTTACCCGGCTTATAAGTCATGTGGGATATCTGGATTCCCCTCCTATATTTTTCATTCTCACTGCATTTTGATTTGGCTGCGGGGTTGAGTTGTGTTATATATTGCTCTTTCAGTCGCTAATATATTGTGCACATATTCTACGGTTTATCTATAATATATACGACAATGCATAGTATGTCTTATGCCCATGAGCCGTTTAACTGGGTCCACATTTCCGATTGCTTTTAGATAAAGTATTACTATTATTATTATTATTATTATTATTATTATTATTATTATTATTTTTATTATTATTATCATTATTATTATTATTATTATTATTATTATTATTATTATTATTAGCGGACCACACCGAGGTATTCGGCTTGGGGGGCACGGCACTGAAAACCGACTAAAATCTTAGATCTGATGCCGGAAGCCAAAATTGGCAAATTGTTAACGATGTTTCAGCAAGGCAGTTGTGTCCTTATCAAGCAGAAAATAATTAACATTTAAGGGCACCGTCTGATGGCCCCCGCTCTGCGAATACCCCCTATGGTTGCTATTCCGATTCGGGTTTCACAACCAATATTGTAAATCGCACAATTGCGAAGTTGTACCAGATCCGTAGCCAGCTTACCTTACTCGGGAGGGGGCAAAAACCTTTTCAGGAGGAGCATACAAGAGTTTTTGATAACTTACAAGCAAGGTTGAAATTTTTCTAGAGATGGCAAAATTGTTCCGTAGGCGGCTGACCCCCCCCCCCCCTGGTCACCAATGAAAATATTCATCAACTTTTATTAAACATTGTTGCGGCCGCTGAAACACAATAAAAATAGTTGGCAGAGTCAGGTAAATAGTTATATTGGCACAAATTTGATATTTCAGTGGTTTCGAAACACACCACAAAACGCTAGATAGTTTGTGCCCCTGTAAAACTACAGTGGGACGATGGTCGTAAGGAAGTGTACCCCTCACTGTGAATAGCTTCGCTTTCCCTCGGCGGAAAATTTTTTAACTGCCGTAAAAACGCTCTATATTAGCAAATTTTGTTTGCATCATTTTTTAATCCGTTTCGCCTGTTGCGGTAACAATTTGTGGTTGCGACGCTGAGATGGGGTGCGAGAATAATACTGACTGCGATTAGATGTTGGCCAACGAATAGTCTTAGGCCTTGTTGCGTTAAACAATATCAAAATTGAAAGACTATCGGGCGGGTATATAAAAAGGATAGCGAGTAGTTTTATTAGCTACAAAGGTCATATCTAAAAGTTTCGACTCTGGTTATTAAATAGATCAGCTGATCTTTAACACTTAGGGTTTCACTGTACTTTTTTGACGGGCGGCGCCGCCCGTTACCCGTACAGCGTCGTCCGTCAACTGTACGGCGTTGTCCGTTGCCGTTACCCTGTCGTCCGTCACCGTACGGTATCGTACGCAAATAACTCACGTACGATAACGTATGGCGACGGACGGTGCCGTCCGGGTGACACACGGTGACGGGCGGCGTCGTACGGGTGACGCACGGTGACCGACGGGGCCGGACGTCAAGTATAGCGTAACCCTTAGTATTAACTGCGCAGATGCGTTGTGTTCATCGATTTTAATGTTTTATTGGTATTCATTGGTTAACTGAAACGTTTACAGTTAAACAGTTTTTGTTTGGTGAAAAAATTTTCTGTGCTCAATTCAATGATGTTCCTTCTAGATTTTCCTTCGAATTCACTATTTTAAACTTCAAACGCTGAAACGTCTCAACTTATCAGGTCAAGCGCAACGCGTTATCATAAAGAAAATTTGAAAATCGATTTGTTGTAACAACTGCGGCGTGTAGCCAGCGCAACGTTCAGAAAGGAACAAAAGTTTTTCAGCATTGGATATGCGGTTATTTCACGGGGAGGTGGGCTGACTTATCTGGACTCGTTCTGGTTTGCAGACTCGTTTCGATGTACCTCTATGTTGTATACAACACCCAATCTTGTTAGCGAAATTATTCTCTGAATTCGCACACACCGCTCACAGTCTTTAATCTGTGTTCCGCTACCGCGGTATTTGTCTTTGCCGTGTTGTTTTAGTCAATTTCCCGCCGGATTCAACATATACGATCTTTACACTGTACGCTTTTGACTGTAGGCTGAATAAGTTTTGCGCTGCGTTCGCGCGTCTGATTCGCGCGCGCTTTTGTACCAATTTGCTATTAGCTAAGTAGTTAGCACGAATGTTGTTGCTCAAAAGCTTGTCTGTTTTATATAACTGGTAAAATTTTTGTCTTTATTGGTACACCGTTAGCGAACCGCGCATGCCATACCCGATCGTCATTGGGCAACTGTGAGGTTTTGAGTATTTTGTACCGCAGCGATCTGGTGCCCAAAATAGGTAGCGTGTAGTCACATGCCCGCGTGTTGCCATCTTCTGGAGGGTATGACCTCATGTAGTAAAAAAATTATTTTATCTTTAGTATCCAGAATGTTTATTTTGAAGCCTGTGTTTTTTCTTTTCTCCAAAAATTTCTGGTGTCAATATATCTGTTATATGCTTCCTCATGTGTACACCCCTGGTCAAACGACAAAGCAAAACTGTCGTTTTTGACAACGCTGCAGCCAGGTGTTTTGTCGTGCCTATGATGCCTGAAGCGAACGCGCTAAACACATTTTGGTGGTGTGCCCGCTTATGTGAACAGCTATCCGCACATTCCTCTCTTTTCTATTCATAGACTACGACGTGTATGATTCTAAGTTACATGGCAGTCAAAATGTTTTGTGGTGATTATTTATGTTGTCAATATTATTGCTTTATATATTTATAAATATATATAATAAATATATATATAATAAATAAATATATATAAGGCGACTCCATGGCTTTTGCTCCCGCTCCGCCATTGGCGTTTAGGTGGATAGCTTATTGTTACTGAATGTTGTTAGTGTATTTATTAAACAGTTGCTTTTAATTTTTCCTTCCAAGTGTAGATGTCGTAGTCCAAACCGTAATTCGGCCGTATTCCGAATTGGGCTAGCATAGCGCGAAAATACGACTTGGGCTAGCTCACGGCGTAATCCTTTCTCTGCCACAAGCACACGCCTTGTGATTGGTTACTACTTTAATGCCTACTCAAATAATACGATTAGCTGATGTAAATACTTTTGTTCTGATTGGCTAAGTAATCGCTATCCGTTCACTACGAAAAAGTCTGTTTTACTAAGCAAATTTGCAGCCCAACAATGGCAACAGAGATGAGTTTTTAAGAAAACATGATTTTCCAACGCAGGAAAAAATGCCGGGTTGCCACTAAGACTCCGCTAAAAACTCAAGCCGACAGTAACCAATCAAATGCCACGTTTTGGACGAGTCCATAGTCGAATCCAGCTGGATTACGGCTATCAAGTAACCAATCAGAAAAATTATGCTTATCAATTAACTAATCAGAAAACGCACAGCTTTATCAGACATGATTCCGCATTGGGTTAGCCCAAGTCGTAATTCCGCTTTGGACTAACCCAACTCGGAAGTAGGCTGTGAACTACGATTTGAGCGACGACATATATACTTGTCACAATTTAAGAATGCGCATTCTCCCACATCTAAAATTTAAGACTGAGACTTAAGTTTATGGTCAGATCTACGCTTAGAATAAGGCTTAGACAAAATTCTACGCTAAAGCTTTGTGCTTAGCTCTAGCCATTATTTTCTATAAATATACCTAGCCTACGTCTAAGCGTGTGGTGTCAGAGTGTACCAGAGCCATTCAAACCAAATCCTTCAGTTACAGCCAACTCAACATTAAGATTGACGTCCAGTGTGATTAGTCAATTTTCAACTACAAGAAAAACAGCACGTCAAGTTCGCTCTATTTATAGTTGTTTTGGACGTTTATATATTTTTATTCTGATGTTCGCTGTACAGATATACCCTGTATGTTTTTGTTTAGAGACCATAGTAATGTCATTATTGTTATTTTTTAGTATTGTTATTGTGTTTTAAAGTAACTTTTTATATATTTAACTGTAATATCGCTTGGCTTTGTAGCTTAACTTGTGCTACTTACTTGCTTTATACAAACACGATTGATTTCGAGTAAAAGTATACTAAGTATTCATCAAATTACGGTCATGTACATGGTTGTGTTTATTCTGTTTCCACTTCCGTTTTGGCCCATCTTACTTTTCGGGACCGTTGTCGTCTCGTTTAAGTTGGGATTAAATTTCATACTATTTTTCGCTACGCATAGGCTTGGGCTTAGGCTTAATAAGAAAGTACTTAATATAGTTTTACGGTCAACTTTGGCCGCTGTTTTTTAAGGCAAACAATGGCGGCACTTGTAAAGGTGCCGCTATACTTGTCGTCCGTCGTCCTACGTCACTGTTTGTCGCCCTACGTCGCCGTCTGTTACACGGTGACGCACGGCGACGGGCACAGACGCTGCAACGAACGGTGACTCACGACGACGAACGACGATGGACTGGAACGTACGGCGACGGACGGCGCCGGAAGCCATTCCAAAAACTATAGCGAAAAGTCTACCTGTACCACATTATAGACACACAGAAATGGCAGTAAAAGTTTTGTGACAGATGTGCGTGCCCTTATGACTGATGGAAACTATGTTTATTGCATTGTTAATAGTTGGCATTATAGTTTGAGCCTGTTCAGCAAATTGAATCAGTTTTTGTCACTTTTAAATTGCTACTCGTTTACGCCGGGTGGCCAGTATAAAAATCAGGGGTGGAACGTTTTTCTGCGGGACTGCAATTAAGCGTCAGCTTTAGACTGATTTTTTTTTGCTTAGGCTTATGCTTAGCAATATGTTTATACTACAGTTTACGACCGTGTTCTATACATTGGCTCCAGTATTTATTCCGCGTTATTTTTGGGAAAATGAAAAAATACAGAAAAAATCGGGATTTGAAAGAGGTATTCAAAATACATTTTGTATGCTTGCACACAGACGATTTCTGTGTGTATCTGACTTGCGTGGACTGTGGTCATATGGCGTCCCGGGCAAATACCCAATGCACCGCTTCAAATTTGAGCCATTCAACAATCTAAGTACCGTTTACACTGTAAATTCACATGAATTGATTTTATTTCAGAATGAGTTGAATCACTGGGTCTGAATTAGGAGTTGCGTAACTGAGAATTGTCTACATAACTCGAGTAACTTATTGTTTGCTGATATTAACTCAGAAAAAAACTAATTCCCTAGGCTGAGTTGAGTACTCAACTTACTGAAATTTACAGTGTAAGTGTTCTCTGGGGGATTGTTGATTCAGAAAATCATCTGGTTAGGTAACTGGTCAATGGGGTAAGCTGGTTTACACGAAACCGCCAGGGCCGATTTCTTGTTTTTCGTTCAGCCGTAGTCCCCTGTTAACAAATTCAGTATTACTGAATCAATGTTAACGATTTGATTGCAACTGTACGCCCCCTCGAGTTTCCAAAACAATTTTTTGTACAGGACAGGATTATAGAGTAAAAATACTTCCTAAAATGGTACCGGATTGTCTACTTATACATTTTGCTCAAAAGTTCCACTTTCACAGCTCAAGTCTGGCAGCGCACTGGGCCCCCGATACTAATTTTTCGACAAACCATTGTTTACCTAAAAGCCATAGAAGTGTTAGAACCTATTATGAGGTTCATGCAAACTAAAAGTATGCTGTGTACTCAATGGAGTATACTATTTGCAAACAATTATGGAGTCAAGTACTTTGTAACGTTAAGTGGATTGCATTCCAGCCAATTAACGGGCCAGAATCACATTATTGGTCAATGGCAAATAGCACAGCACTTAAAGTAGGTTAATATGCTTTATGTTGTATATTTTGTAGGGGGGCTATGCAGTATATTTGGCCTGTTTAATGGTTTCATGATCATGTTTTTCAAGTATTAGTTGATATACCTGAATGATTAAACGATAGGATTGTTTATGGTGTTTGCTACAACGGCGTATAAAAAGGGATATGATCAGCGGCGGATCCACAAATTTTTGTCGAGGGATCGACGCGTTGGCAAAAGTTATGAAACGAAGTTTTCACTGTATGCTATATATGTGTGCCGATTTTGTGAAGAGGAAAAATTGAAAGGTAGGGAGAGACGTTACCATTTTATTACATGATATTTTTCTGTCGAAAGGGGGTGTACGCCCAATCCCGCGCCCCTTCTTTGAATCCGCTAGTGGAGTTTGAAAATTCCCGAGTAACGAAAAAGGCATTTTTTTTGCTTCTGCGATATTTCTAACGAAACGTAACAAAAGGCAATTTTACTGGGTTTAGAATAACGTTCTCAGTTCCGTAGTTAAACCTATTTTGGTCGCTACGCTCGCTCAGTAAAATTTAAATAAACTTTATTTCAAATATTAGCCTGACTACGACCATATGCGAATGAGTGAACTTTTTATGGCTTGAAGTTTAGGTTATAATTGAAAGTTTTCAATTATGCGAACCGTCAGAGATAAAAATAAGGTTGCATGAGGTTGGTCCTACACCGACTTGCTCAACGATCCATTTTTCAGCCGGCCTTTGGCGGCCTCTTGGGGTTCCATTAAAAACGTTCCCCCGTCTGTCCCACGATTATAGCAGTTATAGAACAAATAATTAACAGCATTTCACAGGTGTCGTGTATCTTTTAACAGCACGCCCGTGGAAATCAGTCTAACATTTTACATTATGTATACTGCAAAAAATAGTGAGTCAAATTGAGTCTCTCCGAAATAGGTTCTACGGTACTACACAAATTGAGAGTCAAATTCGACTCCGCCAGAGTCAAACGTGCGACTCAGTGAATCGAATTTGACTCACGTGGAGACAAATTTGACTCAATTTGTGTAGTCCCGTGGAGCTATTTCGGATAGAGTCAATTTGACTCACAATTTTTTGCAGTGTAGAATTTCACACCCGTAACTTGTGCTGTTTGCTTGCTCCGAGATTTTTAAAATTTTGCTCAAAGTATAAGCTGAAAACTGTTTCGGCATACTGAATATTTAAATTTTTATCGTTCATCAAACTTTTTTGGTCCGCCGTTTGCTAAATTTAATATAAAACTTGTAATGAACAAGTAAACGTTGCAAAACAATAAGATTAATTGCATTAAAACTGCAAAAATCACCACAACAATCGCTGAAATGCTGTTAATGTCTTTGTTATAATTGCTATTTTCGTTCACCATCTAGGACACCGTTTTAAACAGTCCTGTGGAGTGGCTACAAAAATCGCTCGTTTGGCGGTACGAAGTAGGACGGCCGCAGGCCGCCTTACTGTCACATCTTCCGCGGGACGTTGCGCATTATATAGAAAAACATAGCAGCACAACCGTAAGCGTATGTCTGACGAAAGGGTACAACAAAAATGAAAAGTCCTACATTCTGTTCATGCCCGTAGCCAGCTCTCCTTGCTAAGGGCGACTAAATGTTTTTCCAGGAGAAGCATGCAAGGGTTTTCGTTGACTTACAAGCACGGTTGAAAATTTTCCAGCAAGTTGCTAAAAGTTTTCCGTAGGGGCTGAGCGCCCGGCCTGCACCTGTTTGGCTTAGGGCGCGACGACTCGTGGAAATTACAATGCTTGACGATGGTTAAGGCATCGCATAGCGCCAGCTGTTTGAGTTCTCATTTGTTTGTTGTTTTTGTTTTAATTAAAAATTAATCGCGTTTGTTCGTTCTTGTGAATACCAAATGGTGAAACTACATACAGCAATTCATGAAATCAAAAAAACAAACGCCAGACCGTTCCCATTCGCATGCAAAGGGGCTGTGGCAATACATCCCCCGAATTTCAGAAAAGAGCAAGCAAAAAAGCACTATTATTAACTGGCTTTAGAATAAAACTTTCCACATCCAGGACAATAAGATATGGCATGCGTGAAGTATTCGCTCGCAAAAGCTTTTACACGTCGTCATACCCTGGCAAAATAAAATTCTGGCTAAGCCCATGACAGCCAGATTTGGTTCGTGGTTTGAGAGTATTGATGAGGTAGAGCGGCGTAATTTCGAGTTATTTGGGTTTATTTTTCGTTGTACTGAACGTACCCGAAACTATTGCCAGGCCAGTATAACTGGCCAAGGACCAGACATGACCCAAATGTTGTGAATCTATGACGTTTTGGCAGTGTCTGTGAAATGAAAAGTTTAAAATGTTTTGACAATGCTAATATACGCTATTTATGCGCTTTGCGGGTAAAAAATTCGAAAACGCGGGTAAAAACTTGTGATTCTTTATACCCACCTATAGAATTTGGGTAACTAACGATAATAATGTGAAATTTAACTATAGCCTGGTGTTGCATTTTTTGCTCATAGAATCATCGTGTTCAGGGTACTACCGGAAGCCTGCTTATAACTTCGACAAGCAATCTGATTTCCGTCTCCGACAGGTTTTTGCTTGGGGGTTCGTTAATTTTAGTAGGGACAGTTTTCTTATGTTGTAGAAGTTGTGTCATTCAATAAGTTGTCTGGAACTTTCCATTCTATTGATAATGGTTTAGGCTGGGGTGCCCCCCTCCAAGCGTAGCCATTCGAAATCTGAATGCTGGATGCGAAACGTATTTGCTTTTAGAAATTTATTATACTTTTCTATACTTTTCAAGATTTTAGGATTGTTACACACCGCAAAGATGTGTTAGGCGTCCATGGATTACATCGAACCACCGTGTCAACGCTTCTGATAAAATGTTCACTTGAAATACGGTGTCCAAATAATTGCAGAATACTTCTACCCGAGAATGAAATTGCCGTATGCTGTCCACAATGCAATCTTGTGTCCACGATTGGATCATACGGAGTAAACATTGGGCAACTTGTAGCGCAAAAAACAACTGAATCTATGAAATTTTTTGGACCTTTTCTAGCCTTGGTTCTTTACCTGTGACTTCAACACCAATATTAGCGTCTATAAGCATACGTAGTTTATGTTTCTGTTGGTGTGTTCCAAAAGTATTAATCGAACGCTTAAAGGCACACCTCGGTGAGCTTTAGCTGTAGTGCCACCGGTCTATAAAAAAGTACCCACACATGTCGAACCTAACGCGCTGCTTGCGAAAACGACATGCCAGGGGTTATAGGCTTTAGCACCTAAACCGTTTAGGCCCCCTTTTTCCCAGTACCGCAGACAGATAAAGGCCATGGGGGCGGAAGCCCCCGTGGAAGAGTTTTGATCCGCTAGAAAATTTACAACCCCACATGTAAGGCATGGAAAAACCCATGTATGCCCCTCCTGAAAAATGTTTAGTCCCCTCGCAAGGTGAGCTATCTACGGGCGTGCTCTCTAAACATATTGCAGCAGCAAACGCACTGCCAACAATTGTTAGTAGAAGGTCAAAGGGGCTGGAAAAAATTTATATAAGCAGAATTATTGTTTTAACGCTGTTGAAAAATATTTGAGCTGGGGAGGGAGGGCGATTATGTTTGTAGAATGGTGGCCCCCCATAGTTTGCGACGCTTTTAGCCAACAACCGGACAGACAGACACACGGCTATTGGTTTCAGTTTCTAGTCTGTTTTGTATAAAGATAGAATAAATAACTTTGGTGTATGTATACTTGAAGTGGTTTTCCGATGACAACGTTCGCACAGGTTGTCCCATGTAAACTATAGTTGCTTGCCTACTAAGCCTAAACCTAAGCTTAAGCATAAGCCTAATCTAAGCCTGAGTCCGCTAAACGTAACCCTCCCAGTCTCTATGTCCTTTAGTTCCATGTCTCCCAATGGGCAGACCAATATAAAATACCTGGGTCCCTAGGCGTACACCGGTGCCTAATATTTATACGACAATGTTAGGTTAATTAGCAAAACGTACCCCCGTCTCTCTAACAGGTCAATGAGAGTACACAAAATTAATGGCGGACATAAATGTATAACCGGGTATATATTAATTCCGTTAAGTGATTACATTTAAGTATCATATTGTTTTATTCATATATTAAACAAAAATACAACATAATAAAATAAAATATGTTAGCAATAGCATACGAGCTAAACGACGGGGTAGGATATTAAAACCATATCGAACCAGGTGCGTACGGGGGCTTCGGGTTCTATACCCATCCCAATTTATAAATTAATCAATTATTTTAAACTATTTGATTGTTATGATAAGATATTTTCATCGCAGTTATGTAAAAACGGAACCGGAAGAATGCATAACTTTCTTCATTGTAATTCCGTACCATTTGTAGTTTGTGGTTACGCAAGATGAGCATTTTTGCAGAAATTCTAGCTTAATTACGTAGATATCATGTAGGGATGATTGTCGAGCTGCGAGGTGGACTTAGGTTTGAGCCCCGTTTTCTAACAAACGTGGCTATAGTTCAGTTGTTTCGGAAACGATCAGGCATTGTCTGTATTAGCGAAACATACTTTTCGCAAACGGCATTTGAAGCAAATCAATATAATTGTGGTTCAATCAATTGTCAACCCCCTTAAAGTAATAAAATAACTCTATAAGCTTGTTACTGAATGAATGTTTTTGGTGAAATAATCCATAGGAAAACAATGGTTAATGACGAAAGGCAAGATAGATTTTGTAAGTCTAAGCCAAAGTGGTAGCTAATTTAGGTATACGTAGCATCATTTTGTATTAATTCTATTCGTAATGAAGGGACGCAGTTTTGTCTGGCAGTACTAGGTTTTGTTTTAGCACTCGTATGCGCAGTTTTAAATAGTGCCGAAGCGAAGGTAATCTGAGCGGGCACGCTTTGTTGGTAAGTCAACGAAAACTCTTGTATGCACCTCCTGACCAATTTTGCCCCTCAAGTAGGAATGTGATCTGGCTACGAGCCTGTATCCGAGATCTCCAGATCCGTCACATGTCCTGTCTCCCAAGATCGCATATTATCGTATTGCCTTCTGAAGAAACGGATGTTGAGAGTGTGCTAACCTTAGCAGTTGCACGAGGGGATGATATTAAAAATACTATGACTGTGAACAAAGAAATGGTTATGAAAACTTTAACAGCGAGACAGTTTTCAACAGTTTTATAATACTTCAAACCTTCAAAATATTTTCGCCTTATGGCGCCGCATTGTTTTGAAATTTTCACAAATACAATATTAACCAAGAGTGCATGATATTTACCAAAAGGGTCCAATTACCTTGGCTGTGCATGGTACAAATTGTGCCAGCACTCGTGTTTTTTCCACACCCTCACACCTTGGTCGATTTAGTGTTAATGCACACTAAACTGCTTCTTCCTGTAAAGCATATAAACGGAGTATGTAAAGATACGGGATTATTTTCTTTTCTACACAAAATGTACCCAGTTGCATACGCTTATATTCATGCACACTTGATTTAACCAATTAGTTTTTTTTCGTAAACTTATCACTTTTTGGCCCTCATACATTTTGTTGTTCTGGTTTAAATTCGATCAATTTTGGCTAACCTGAAAATCAAATACTTTATACTACTGCGTTCAATTTTACTAAGACACAGTATGGTTTTCAGAAACAAAGCTTAAACTTCCGGTTTCTAAGCAAAACGTTTGCCGATCACAATAAAGTGGACATTGGTCAGCCTTACGCTTACATATTAAGTCTTTAAGCCATATCGTAAAAGCTAGCCGTCGTTTATAACCATTTTCGTTGGCGTATCGAGACAGCAACAAGGGCGCGGATTATCATCTTCAAATTCGGTATTAATTTCTACTAAGACACTGGCTTTTATTGAACTATCGTTCGTTTGTTGCTCATTATAAGTTAAGAAACAAGCACATTTAAGTTGTTTTTTCCACATAGCCCCCTAGAAATCAAATTTCTCAGCTACACCAGCGGTTGTCTTTTCATTCCAGTAATACACCATACCTCCGAGTTCGTATTGCCTTCAAGGGTTTAGTAAGGATGTCAATTCGGAAGCATACACCCTTATATGAATGAAAATGTTTTGACGTCTACAATCTGAATTAGGTTACTTCTAAAGCGTGTTGAAATAGTTTTTTTCGTGTCCTTCTGATGTCTTCGGCACGGGATACATCTCTCTGTCCCTCTCTACATAGCTGCCCCTGGCCACCATTGATTGCCTTATAAAATATTGTAAACGACTTTTCGATTGTGTTGCCTTGGTGATTTTCGGACAATATACTATTGGTTGAGCTTGTTGGAGGCTTTTATTCTTACATTTACGGGGTCTGTTTACGGTTATACGACTATTAATTATTATCTGAGGACTTTGGAGGTTTGCCATAATATACTGTTGCATTAAGTATATTATGCAACGTTTAATGTATTACCAGCCAATTGATATTAACAGAAGGCTGTTAGTGTTAAAGGTATTTTGATACAAAAAATATTGCACTTTGCTATGTTAGAGTTATGCCTATACCTAAGCCTAAGCCTAAACATAAGAAATAAACATCAATCAAAGGTCAGCCCGGCTACCAGGATTTACTAGAGAGTGCATGGAGATTAGCACGAAGTGCATAGAACAATTTTTTAGCATAAAATTCTTTCAATGCTGCTGAAACATTAAACAGCAAGCCTAAGCGCAACAATGCTGCGTGAAACCAATACTCCCGTTCTCGACCCAGCGTAGTTACACAGATTTGCGTAAACTTTGCAAACAACACATAGGCTGTGGACTTGTACAATCCCAATTCTTAGGACTGATTTCTTTACCGACGCCACCTCTGCTTATAACGAACTTTGCGCGAAATCTGAAGTTTGGGTTTTTTGTTAATTTCAAATGGTTGTTATATATGTATATAATATATATATTTATATATACTCTATAAAAACTTACTTAAATTTAATAGCGTTACTAAACTTGAGTATGAGTGTAATTTAAACTTAAATGGTCATACGGACTACATTAATTGAAATTATAAGTTCAATTTAAACTAACATTTTAGATTAGGGCGAGTTTAAGCTAAACTTATTTTTGGTTTAAGATATAAGTGCTGCTCATAAACGATGTAGTTTTAGAATTCATTAAAGTTTAGATTAAACTGAAAATAGGCCAAATGTCAAATGAGTTTTAGCGTAAAGCTGTAAACTATCAGTTTTGCTAATCTAAAAAGTTAGCTTAATACTGCTAGATTAACTTAAGCTTAAATAGAGTTGGTTTAAGCTTGTAAAGAATATAAATAAATAAATAAATTAAATAAATAAATAAATATGTACACATATATATGTTTACCAGGTATATTACTTGGAGCCAACACCAATCATTTTTGTTGATTTCACTACTGTTTTAAAAATACCTTGTGGTCTTTTGCCAGCTGGTTTTCAATTTTTGGTTTCGCACATCTTAAGACAAGATTTATATCACAATTTGACGCGGGTACACTTGCCATCAACTGCCATACACTTGACGTAATGAAGCCTATGGGGGCAATCCTGATACTGCAGACGCGATCACCATATTCGGATCATGACTGTATGTATTGCGAGGTGGTTTGTTTTCACAATCTCGTACAGGTTTAGGCCTAGGCTAAAGTTTAGGTTAAGTGCAGTATTAACCAGATGGATGAAAAAACATTTATACGCGTTATTATTAATAAAAACAAATCGATACAAAATAACTTAAACTTTCACGGAATTTGTATAGTGGTTTATGCCATGGTCTTAATAAGAAACTAATTTATAATCTGTGGCTTCATAGCCAAACCGGTGGGTAAGTTAGTAAGTTTTCGACTGACCTTTTATGCTCGTAAGACCTGATTTATACCAGTGGCCGACCCAGCGGTTGGGGGGGGCGAACCGGCGGGACGGTGGAAGCTCGTCGACATTTGAACAGACAGCTTTCCCGAAAAAATTGTGAGTCCTACCTTACAAATCCTGTCAATCCCGGGTCCGAGCCATAGCTTGTTGTTACTGTCCCGACCAGGGAGTGTTAAGGGCAGGAATGCGCGAGGATATTGGTATTCTGGCCCTGAATCGTTTTCTTGACAAGTATTTGGGCGTCTTGGTATCAGCCGGCTCATATCTGGCGATCAATTTTATCGAACTTATTCGGTTTTGAAAACCTAAATTTTGCGTTAATAATTTTATCATTACAATATCGTTTGGTTTCTTGCTCGCTTCGCTCGTAAGTTTTCGTTCACTATATATTGATTAATACGAGCCTCGATCAGACGTTTGTTCATCGCTACAGATTTGTACCGGTTTCTAAGTAGAAATCTTTGTTTAAAACACCATGGATCAACCATGTTTCACGTGTATGAATATAATTGAACCAAGAACATATTAACATAAACACAGAGTTCTTTAATGTTGCCAAAATAATTTGAATAAAGGGGGAATGTTTAGTCCTGTACGTGGTTGCAATCCTACCGCTATATTTTAATCACTTTCCATTTTTCAGACACATTTGTCAATGAAAACTTGACAGTGAGACTTAAAAAGTTCTGTTGCAGTTTAATGTAAAGCGCATCTTTTAAAATGTTGGAAGTAAAATATAATTTTGCAATGCGTTAATTTGAAGAATTCGTTTTCGCAGCAAATATTTAACAAAGTGGTCCATTAAAATGTTTAGACAGCTGCGGGTTCATCATCAAATAGACGCATATTTTAGTTCTGTTTTTTTTCTACTCTGTAGCGTTTTGTTGGTAGTTTCAGAAAAACTATCGCTATCAATTCCGTGTGAGTTGATTACTCAACTCAGAGAACGAATTAGTCATTTCGGATTATTTTTGAAACATTAACTCACAATGAGCGCATTTGAGTCCAGGCTGAGAGTTGATTAAGTTAACTTATAGAATAAGTTCATCTCAAATCATTCTGAATTATAATCAATTTACTGGAATTTAGGCCGTATGGTCAAACCTGTGTAACACTTATCACCAGTTGGCGATAGGTATTGTAACTTTGGAACCAACGCATCGTAAAGTTCGAAATTCAGCACATTGGTTGCCTTTGATTTTCTCTACTTCTGTACCAATTTTGAAGCCTGCAATTGCAGATATTTTTCACTTCGAAAACCTATCGCTAACTGGTAATAGGTGCTAAGTATACGCATTTAAGAATATATGCCCTACAGTGGATCTTCGTCGAAGGCAAGTACTATTTTAACCTGCCCTAATTTCACCTCCCTAATCAGACTCGTCACACGATTTGAATCAAACAAATCTTGAAACAACCTCAAAAATAGTTACAAAATTGAGGACTTTCCCAATAAAATTGTCACTTTCTAAGACTACAATCTATATAAAATAAGATGAGGTAAGTAAATTTGCAAGATTGGGAACAGGACGGATTTTGACTAACCAACAGCCATTGTAAATTACACGAAGATCACACGCATCGTAAAATTTAGCCTCGGCCCTGCCATCAAAGGGCCTTGTGTGCGTATCTTGGCGAAGCATGGTTTGAAAGATTTAGTTAAAAAAAGTTGCAAAATTTGGCTAAAAATTATACTTTCTTCAATATGAAATTGTCAAATTTTACCAACATTTAATGTTTGTGCATTTTCAAGTTTACAAACGTAAGTCAGATATGCCCGCATGGCATTCTTTGTGTTTTCAACTGTTATACAATATATTAACCCATTTAATTATGAACAGACAAGACCATTTGTAAGGTCAATCTGCAACCAAGACACCTTTGAATTAGGGCATTGTTGACAAAATTATCGTGACCGGCGAACAATACAATTTTGTGAATTTTGATAAAAAAACACATTTGGGGTATTTTTAAGACAACTTATGTTTATGATCTTGACTCCAAAATCATTTAATTTAAAAACCATCAACAAATGTTACGGCTAACTTCAAAACTTGCACGTTGTTGCCATCGCAGCAACGTTATTAACATTAATAACGTACCCAAATTCGTATTAATCGCAACTTTTATCCACATACTGTGAGCTCCAATTTCGATCTCAACTCGCATATCGACTGTCGAAAACCGTCACAATTTCAATCCAACGTTTGTTTTCTAATCTTTGTTAATACAACTCAATAATCATCATTCAGTTCAACTTTAACGTGATTTCTGTAAAAGACGTATCCAAATGGATACGTTTTATGGAATGAATCGACAACGAGCGTTCACAATAATGGCCGATGTTGTTGATGAGCTTATGCGAGGTATACGAACACTGGAAGAAGTGCGAACAACGCTGAGAACAGTTGAATTATGCGTTATTGCAATGACTATTCTATTGTATACGATTGTCTTCCTTGGCTTACTTATCGGGTTGGTGTACGCGTTCGCACGACGTCACAGGCATCATAGTCATTCGGCGGATCTGTTATACGCTCATATGAATGCAACTGGAAACACAACGCAAGTATCCGGTGCAACTGGAGGCGGTTCGGAAAGCTGGAAAACGGCCGAACGGCAAAATTTAATCGGCGCCACTTCGCCAGGATTGCCAGGACGCGATGGTGTGGGACAGAACGATGATAAGGCAGGCAGAGGGTCGGATAAAACCGCAGGAAGCGGGCAAGGACCCGGATCAGATGGTGAAATTGGCGGTGTCGGACTGGCGGCGAATAACGCGCGCGTTGGCAACCGAAACGCGCCTACAACGGATTCGGGTTCTAAAGCAGCTTCGGACGCAACTGCACCAATGTTACACTTGAATCGCAGTTTGATTTCAAACCAACCAGGCGATAATTCGGGTAAAGGACCATACAGTCAGTTACAATCGTCACAGGCGTCAACTCCGGATACTACCACATCGACTAATATCAGGTTTAATCAAATTCCGACCAGCATACAGACCAATAATAATCTGCATTATCAGCAACAACAGCAACAAGAACACCTTCGCCAGCAATATCAACAGAATGATATATCTGAAATTCAAGTAAGTGCTGAATAGTGTAAGTACTTACTGTAAAATTTGATTGTATGATTCTGTATTGTGGGCTTGTATTATCAAATGCGTATAGCACCTATCACCAGTTTGCAATACATTTTCAAACTGTCGAACTCGTGCAATTTCGGATCTCAAAATTGACGCAGAAGCCAGACAAATCAAATGCGCAAAATGCATTAAATTTATTATCAAGCCATTCTCTGATTCGACAGCTACGAGACCTATCGCCAACTGGTGATAGATGCTACACACATTTGAGAATATGAGTTAAAGAGCCAACGTCCGAAAATAATTTTAAATGGGAGGTGCCGCGTGATGTATAATAGTGAAAAACTCACGATTGTAGCATTCAATAAACCAAACGCAACTTTATACGACTGTAGTGACACGACTAAGAGAGGGTATCAATTATTAGTCCCAGTCAGTAGGAGTTCGCATCCATAATTAGAGTTTGTTAGTGGACAGACTCCATTGGTCAAATTAAAATTCGTAAAACGACCAAAGCAGAATAATGGCCTAAACTGCTCGAATGAGTAGCAGACACGCAGACTACCCGCATAAACTCTATTAAATCCAGTAGAAAGATTAACGCACATGACAATTAACAAAAATGTGGTACCCTTTCTAGAAGCAAAATAAATATCCGTTTCCGTCTCTTATTCGGATGTCTACAATAAATCTTAATACAAAATTTTGGTTTTCACCCTGTTGGGCTATGAGCTTGAGCCCCTGAAATAGGATTCATCAGTATGCGCACCAAATATCTAGGTTACAGTCTAATATACCGTTTCTAATTCAAACCGCGAAATTCAATTGCAGGAAAAAATTGCACGTCCTATCACCAATTGGCAATACATGACATACATAATTTAGAATAATGTGTTTGTATTCTCAAATGTGTGTAACTGCAATCAGAAAGTAGTGATGTGATAGGTCTCATTAGTTTCAAAATAACGAATGTGAGGTTCAAATGTTTTGGCTAAAATTTTGTAACTGATCTATGCTACTGATGACGGCATTTTGAGAATCGAAGCTTCCACGGTTCGCTAGTTTGAAAACCTACCGCTAACTGGCAATAAACGCAATACACCATTTCGAATGTTGGTATTAGTTTTAGATTGATCCGTTGAGGGCGACCAGCGGTGCGCTGTCAGTGGCAAACGTCGCTCGAACAGGAATCAGTGGAGGGGACCCAGTGCTGCGAGGCAACTTATGTGGCGACGACGAAGACGACGAAGACGATGAAGAAAATCGGCGAATGTTGCCGCCACATACCATCGCAACAACCGCTAGTGTGTCACCAATCCCTCCAGGGCTAGCGGCGACCGAATCAGAAGACCTCGACTTACTGAGTGGTGCTGGGACCCTGTCACAGCCCCTCGGTGCTATTCCTGAACAGTACCCAGCCGCAATTGGCCAACAGCAGCTGCATGGAATGCAACCTAGCACCACGGAGTTGAAAAACCTAGGATCTGACAGCTACTACTATCATCAGCCACAACAACAACAACAACAACAACAACAACAACAACAACAACAACGACTACAACTGGAAACATTTGGTGCCAATAACAATTCTCAACAGTATTCAGCGTACTTTATGGGATCTCGGACGGCCAGCGGAACCACAGGGACAGTATCGTCAATTTCAGGGACACTCGCGTCGAGAAGTAGCGTAAGTACGGTACCTCGAGGCCACGATCTTGGCCCATCGGGGGTTGCCTCCAAACCTGGTGAATTGTACTTTCAACAGACAACGCATCGAACAACAGCGGCAACCGTTGTCGGTGGGGGTGGCTCGGACTCTGATGCAAGACATAATGCAAATCAAACCGAAACCAGCAATAATAATTATAATAATAATAATGATACTAATGACGATGACAATGATGATGATGAAATTGATGAAATTATTCGCCAAATTGATTGTTCGGATGACGTGACAGGCCGGCAGATTGTAATGCGAGAAGATGTTGTTTAACGTAACCAAATGCTAAAACCTGTTTCCGGTGATCGTCATGGTTTATATTTGTTTAGATGGACTTTACAACCGCCTTAAATAACGACATTGCGGTTACCTAGCAACTCTATACGTCGTCCACTTTATCGTGTGCCAGCAATATGGAAAATAGAAATGTTTTTTCACAATTATGGTTTGGGCAAAAGGTATCAAATAAAAATTGAATATTGAATTCTCACTGCTACCGATCAATGTGATTTGGTAAAGAGTTGCTACATCGACAAAAAGATCGTGGCCAGTGTCAACATTTCCGCAATACCGTTGAAAACCGGTAAAGCTACTAAGAGAATTCAAACGTCGATTGGTGAATATTAGTGTAAGACATCGGTTAACTTGTCCAGCCAATCATAGTGCTTTTACAGTAAAGTTGGAAGCTAGCAGTGTAGCTATAATGACACTAGATTGGCTATTGCTCAGAATGGTACTGCGCGCTAATTGGTGAATCGCAAACCTCTTAAGGCTTTGCTTGTTGGTGATTGGTCAAATCCTATCGACGAATCAATTTACAAGTCGAATCAGTGATGATCACACAGTGTTGCCTTGTGATTGGTCAAACATCAATTTATCAAAATGGTGCCTCAGGGTTCACAAACACACACCGGAAGGGCGACTGCTATACGGTTTTGGCTTTAGTTACTGTGAATATTATGCATGGCAATGGTAGGAAGAATATAAGACCATGACGTCAGGTTAATCATATTGCAAAATGTACAGCATTTATTAAAATATTCAAGTCAGATTGATCATCAAAACGCTTCTAGAGTATTGGTTCGAGCCATTACTTGTAATATTTATCTCATTTTTGAGACAAATTCTGGAAAATTATGACGTCTTTGACTACAATTTGTGACGATTTTGCGTAACAAAGCCCTGCTAAACAATGACGTCATAGCAATATACGAGAACGTGGCAACTATTCAAATGCAGATTGTTCCAAACCAAAGAAACTCTTGATTCCAATGGAAATTGAAAAATTCAACCGCAATCATTTTGTAGGTCAGCGAATAAATCGGGCTATTAATGTTGATGGCTTCTTTTTACAAAAATGGCCGTAACTAAACACATGTATTCAAGTTTAACTGGAGTTGACTTTGAGTCAATCTAACGTTTTGAACGGAGCAGCAGTGGTGTACAAGGTTCACATGTCGAACGAGTGGAAAAAAGCGTAGTTCCAAAATGAAAAAAATTGCAAATTCAACCGAATGTTTTTTTAAATAAATGGGTTTAAGTGTTGATGGCTTCTGTGGCAAAGATGTTCAAAACGACATACATTCATTCAAGATTGAAGTTGAACAGGAGTTCAATTGGAGTTCATTTAGCCTGAGCTGGTGTTCGGAACGGGGAACTGGTGTACGAGGTTGAAAATACGTTTGAGTTGGGATCAATTCGAACTGGCATGGAGCAATTTTTGGGCCTTGGATGATCTCGGATTTTTATCAATCACTAGTCGATCTAACGTATTCGATGAAGACGTCCACTCTGTCTACATATCGTCTGTTTTTATAGTTTGCTGCCACATGAAAACATTTGCGGTGTCCAAAGTTTATTGTTTTATAGCAACAAAAATCCGTATTGAAGGTCACGGCTATGCACAGAACGGTTTGTTTTAGGTCCATATTCTCAAATGTGTATTTGCAACTATCACCAGTTAGCGATAGGTTTTATTCAAACTGACAAATGATTGTGACTACGATCTTGAAAATTGGTACAGAAGTAATGCAAATTAAATGCGAAAAATGTGCCTGATTTCGAACCTCATCTTTCGCTGGTTCTATAGTTACACGACCTAATCACCAACTGGTAATATTTGCCTGTGCCGTGGGAAGCGCACCCTGATCCCTCTGGTCGGGGGGTCGGTGAGCCAAATTACGTGTCTCTGCCTTTTTTAACTGGCTAATTGCGAAATGTAGAAATTTTTTGCGCTTCGTGCGAGAGTAGGTATATGTATCTTATTATCGTGCATGTGCAATAATGTCTCGAGTTCAGAATTTAAAGAGTGTATTAATACGTCTGCATATGGTCATAAGAATACAGTGCCCCCATCAGATGTTTTAATTTGACTTTCAAAATATCTGTGAATGTTAATTTCGCCAAATCTTAACCGGTTCGTCATACCATCCGTTCAGTGGCGATAATACCGGGGGTGCGTTCGTCACTCATTCATGTGGACACACCTGGTGCGAAGTTGAAATATACACCATTAAAGCAAAGATGTAGGTCAGCAAAAATTTTCTAACATTTTGCCATTCAAAATGGCGTTTGATTGAATAGCGAAATTTAATAATGCCTTTCGTGTTCACTTGGTCAGATAATTCAGCATATGGGCCTAAAGTATGGTCTAAATAGTATGAACTGGTCCAAATAATCGTATTAAGTTTTTCAATGGTGACAGTTTTTGCTGCGTATCCGCGCAAAATAAGAACAAATTCTATAATGATACTTGATCATTAGCTTCAGACAAGAGCATGTAACTGAATTTACATTTTGTGTAGAAATGAATCGACTGCAATAGAGTAAGCTTACGCTTTAGATGAATTTTTTGCTACGACACAAGCTTGGACTTCAGATTTACGCTTATTCTACGCTTAGGTTTAGGTTTAGGTTTAAGCTTTTATATGCTTTCGCTGTTGCTGTAAAATAGAAGTAACATTGAGTTTCATGTCTATAAGTGTCGTTGACTTTTGGCTTTATTAATGCATATTTGAACTGTGATAAAAACCAAAACGATATTTTAATAGTAATGAGATTTGAATGTGCTTTGTGTACTTTATTATAAAACACGTAATAATATATTGATTAAAGATCAGGATGTGTTCACATTTTTGGCCAATACATAAAACAGGTACGGGCCAGTAGTAAAAGCAATTTCACAAGCCTAAACCGAAGCCTAAGCCCAAGCCTAAGTGTAAGAATGAACTTACACATAAGCCAAAGTCTAAACCTAAGCCTAAACAAGACATTAGTCTAAAGCTTTAGCTTACTCTATTCCAGTCTCACAGAAAAACGTTTCGCCTCTGATCATTACATTTTCCGATTATTTTTGTTGTGAAAGATCGAAAACAGGTAGAATGATGGGTGTAACTGAATTTCATATTTTGTACCATTAAGGTATATTACGGTTACCAAGTTTCAGACGGCCAATTTGAGTCAATAACTGGCTATTAAGTAGCAGTAAAACCGATATGATATTTCTCACAGGACTCATGTTTGGTTATGAGTGGAACATCCAAACTTAAAATTACATACAATGAAGCTAATACCGTTAAGTTAAATGTAATAACAGTAGTTTGATGTTAAAATTGCTAAGCTTAACTGGTCACTTATTTGTTTCCAGCATATTTTATGCTTAGTCTATAAAAAGGTTCACCAATGTATAGAACAGGGCCGTAAAAGCTGTATAAGCATATTCCTAAGCCTAAGCGTAAGACTAAGCGTATAAGTGCAAGCATGGACTTATACCTCGGCTTTTGGCCGCATTTGTTAACTTTACTTCTATGACTTTTTTGGATTCGATATTGAGTTAGATATGTCCTTTTGAAAATTTTTTAACCGCTATATTAGCTAGTACACACCGTTGAGACTACAGGTTCGGAACAGGGTCAGAATTGTCGAGTGGTCATAGCACCCCATTTCCGGTTTATGACCGGTTTAGCAACAAATCAACCACGGCAGGTTCGGTTTAATAGTTCAATATTGTAAAAGCTGCGCGCCACCACAAAGAGCATAGAAACCGGTTCACCTTAATTTTGTGGTCCGAAAACTTGGGGAGCTATAACCCGCTTGTAAAAGAGTGCTACAGACGTTTGAAAATGCGGCTCCAAAGTTGAAGACAGTAAAAGATTCACTCGATGGTTCCTTTTTTTATCCACGACCACTTACAAACACCGCGATACACGCGATGATGAGCGCAAGAAAAAATACAATAAAACACAACAAATCCAATATTGACGCAAATCGATGCCATTTGTCAGGAACAACCTTGCGATTCATTTGAAATTCAATGCAGTCGACTAAATTTTCAATTTGAATAATTAACATTTTAATTTGTGACGACAACTTGTGACGTTTCTCGATCGCTCCAGTGAGTTGAACGGCGCCGTTGCGATGACCAAAATTGTCGAATTGTGAGTCAACGTCGTGCAGAGCAGCGGTACGCGGTTGGCCTTCGTCAGGCTGAAACAGTGGACGAATCCAGACATTGTAGTTTGTTTGAGGACAATTTTTTGTGGGTTGGAATTTTTTTAAGAGTTTTTGGTCAATGTATAGAACAGCGGCAGAACAATAGTATAGGCATATGACTAAGCCTACGCATAAGCGTAGGCTTGCGTGTATTTATAAGTACCTAAGCCTAAACCAAAGCCTAGGCAAAACAACTATAGTGTAAAGCTTAAGCTTAATACTTATTCCAGTCCCACAGAAAAACGTTCCGCCGTGATCTTTTTTTACCTCTGCCGAGTTTTTAATGCAAGTTTAGCAGAAAGTAATTCAAGATTAAATGATTTACAAATTGCTTTTCATCATGACAGGGTTGGTGTTGGGATGCTCATCCATCCCTCTGAGTGGTGCAATGTTTTGAATTATACGCTGTTTCCTTAAACCAGCGCTTAAAACCACTTCAAATTCGTCTTCAAAGAAAAATGCTGTAAGTTGGGATCATTTGAGATCATGTATTTTTTAAGTTAGGACCTGTACATATGTGGTTCACTCCACTGCTCTCTGAATCTAGCACAATTAGACTGCAAGCCACCAGAGTTCCAACGGAATTCCACGACTCCAGGTGAAATTCTGACAAAATTTGTATTGCGCTTCCGATTTCGACGAAGCGTGATTTCAGTGCCGGAATTTCGTATAATTTCGCGTTTAAACTTGGTATGTTCAACCTTGATTTAAGGCAACGAAATAAACCGAAACTGAATTTGCAAAGTTAACCAGTTTTGCGAATTGTATCTTGTGATGGAAACCTTACACCGACGCACAATCTGTGTAAAATGTCAAAATAAAACGTATTCGGTTGTCAAAAATTAATAAAACCATAAAACATTTAAAGTTTAAAATTCCCGTTTCGATTCCGTTCTGACAACAAAATTAAATGGGTTACTTGAGATCCGATATCCACCGCATACGATGCCCATGGGCAAATCTATCCCGTAGTCGGGCAAACCTAGACTTTCGCTCGAAGTTTAAAAGAATAGCATTTTAAGTTTAAAACGCTGAGGATAGGCGGCACAAATTTTAACTTTTAAATTTTTTATAAGGTCGTTCCCTCTAATGGGTCAATAAAGCTTAATACTTAAACAATTTATGATATTTACATTTTAGCGTTGCTAGGTATACTAAATATGCATTGCGTTTCGTACAGTGCGACAACCCTTACTCCAAAGTGATCCGGATATCTAGAGGAAGCTTATTTCAAGCAGTAAAAGCCAATATCTACGTTTTGGTCGATCATGGACGAAGCCAAGAATTTCGTTTCGGGGGAACACAAATACATTAAATATAAAGTGTGTTTAGAACAAAAAGTGACTACATACAACAACGCGTGAGAATAAATTTTGCTTCATATACCGCTAAAGCAATGTCGGTTCAGAATAGACAACCAACAACAAGTGTGTGGGAATGTGAGACGAACAGGAGATTATTGTTTCAATTTATTCGAATATGAATTTTTTCAAACCATTGAGGGTCATGGCCCCCGCCCCCCCTCTGGCTACGCCCCTGTATCCGACCAGCCACCAGAATAGCAACAGAGTGTCACAAATTTAATCGACTTACACACATCTGACGTCCAGGATTTTCGGTATCCCAGATTCGATTTCGTCCAAAAATTGATTTTCTTTGATCCGAGTTTATCCTATACATCATGTCATCTCTCTAAAATGAAAAAACGTAATGTACTTTAGACATTGTAAACTTGCGATGATTGCTCCTAACCTATAGTTTGCGCACACTGGGAATGTCTTTTTCAATGGTTTACAGTATTTTAGTAAGTCACCTGTACCGTACGGGAGCGGAACTTTGTCTCAAGAACATAAGAAGACCAAAATTTGTAAACAGTTTAGCATATAAATACACTGTAAATTGCACTAAGCTGATTAATCAGCTCAGCTAGCAAGTTAGTTATTTCTGAGTAATAATGTGAGTAAACGTTAACTCACTCTGAGTTGAGTTGTTTCTCATTCTGAGTCGAGTTAATTAAGGGTGAACTGATAAATTAAATCAGACGGGAGTTGAATCAACCCGGAATTCTGAGCTCTGATAGTCCTAACTCAGGCTTAGTGATTCAAATTATTCTAAAGTTAAAATCAGCGCACTGGAATTTACACTGTAACGCACATTAATTGTGTCATACAACTGAAAATTAGCATAAAATTCCTATGATATAAACAGAGTACAACATACCGCGACGACCGGCAACAGAGGTCGTGGAACAAGAGGCAATTTTAGCGCCAGGATTGGTTCAAGAAAATCGGGGAATGGCAAATTGTATAGCGAACGCCGCTCAACATACATAATGATCGTTGCAACAAACGACGCAACTGCAAGCAACGTCACTTGAAACAAGAAGAATATTCCTACAATAAAGCCAAATAAATTTAGAATATAAAATTGCAAAATTAGTCTAACGCAATTTGTACTGTTGTAGAGTATTAATAGTATTTTAGACTACAAGAAAGTTTGAAAGTCAGTTTTCTTTGAACGAAGCGTTTAATTGTCCCACTTGGCAGTTTCGAGCAGACAACAATATTTGTGCTGCCGGCATCTTAAACTGGCTATGGATCTACTTAAGAATCGGTGTAAACTTTTTTCGCTATCGTTCCTCAGCGGTTATAAAAATTCAAAACCCCCAATTCTCAGTTTGGCCCGACGTACCAACAGCGGGCAATCCAACACTCGCAGCTGCAGTTATTTGATACAATACGTTCAGTAGTAATACTTGGCAAATTAACGTCAACAGTGCAATGGTAATCTTCTCACGTCGGACCATATCGGACGCAGATGGACTAAACAGACCCAAAAGGGCCAACACTGTGAGCAGGAAGCCTGGATAAATGACGAACGAAATCGACGAAGCGGATTCAACCCGTTTAAGCTCGACTAGGAACCCGAGTGACTCGGCTTTCCATTTTGCATCGTTTGACACCAAACAGCAATGCTTTGATTCCATGTTTTCTGTACGTTCAACGGCCGTTTCTGCAAAGCACGTAAACGTTGAACTGTCACAGGTTCTTAACCAGAAACTGTGACACGAAATTGCATAGATAATTTCAAACAAGGCGATGAAAAACTTTTCTAATAAAAAATTATACTAAAATTTGAAGTGATTCGATTTCCATTGTGAATTATTACACACCAAACGAGCAATATTTTGATTTCATATTTTCAGTGCGTTCATGCACCAGTTTATGAAAATACGTAGTGATGTCTTGTTACGAATTCTCAACGAGGAACTGCTACTGGCAGGGTGTGACCGGATATCCGTTTCCGTTTCCGTTTCCGCTAAAAATCGATCGTTTGTTTTCAGTTTCGTTTTCCTTATAGAAATACTGGAAATTTTGTTACGCTTTAAACATCAAATGAACCATTTCCATTGGGAAAATTTTTAACATGAAAGGGCCAATGGGGATACATCCTTCGGATCAGTCGTGGATCCACGGCAAAGTTTACTTGTAATGTGCCATTCGTGATTTGGAATGTAATATGACATTGCAATGTGATCATGAGCAGCTGAGACTGATAGTTGGCTGTTTGGCAGATTGTTCCAGCTAAAACATTTTAATTTAGTTTTAACTTTAGTCAATGTGCTATTTTTGCAACTATGTACATACTCAAATAAAGTGAAAGCAGTTTGTACACGAGATGCCTCAGATACGGCATTTGTATCTTAATTAACCTGTGCGACTGTTCTCACTTTATTTGAGTTCGTATGTTTTAAGAGTTAACCCAGATCTACCCAAGTCAGACGATATGAATGACACCGCAACATTTGGGCTGCTTGTATGTCATTATCAAGTGAAATAAGCATACTTTTCAGAATTAAAATACTGCTCGACAACGCATTTTCGTAATAAATATATAATATTTCTTAGAAAAAATCCTGCGCATCGCCTTTGGTTTTTTAGGCGCATAGTAAAAATATGTTTGCACGTGAATTTTTGTCATTTTTCTGTTGACGATAAAACCTGTACCCACATCTTGCTGATGTCAGTTTAAACTGACGCTACTGAAAAGTGACATTCAAAGCGAAATCATCCCACAGCTGTGAAATTTTGCTTTAGATGTCAAGAAAAGCTATAGTTCTATCTATTTCAAGTAAAGTGTGTGCGCCGCTAACGTTACAGTCCTACTGGTGGCTTTCGAACATTTTTTATGCCAAAGAAGCACGATGCTGGTTATAGGAAACAAAATAACAAATGCGCAGATGCAGCTAGCAACACAAACCCGTGCAGCAATCAAGAACACGGCATAGTGAAAGTGATTATATAAATAGAGCTTGGATGAGTTTTACCACTTCAAAGATATAGACCTTTTTTCTGCCATCAGTGTAAACTGACATCAGCAAGATATGGGTTAAGAAAGTTGTATAAAACATGCAAATACAAATAAAAGTGAAACCAGTTTCTACACGAGATGCCTCAGCTACGGTAATATATATTGTTAATTTACCTGTTCCAGTGTTGTCAATTGTGTGTAGCGTTCTACAATAAAACCAACAAGTGGGGAGCTTAATATGTTTCGAGCCCAGGTTTTACACTTGCGTCGTCCAACCTGCGAGTTGAGTTACTCATTCCAGGGCGATGTAGTTCATTTGTTTGAAAACGTATTACTGACTGGCGATAGCTACTACGCACAGAGTGTATTACACATAACATTGTTGGACTAATTTTTTGGTGGTCCAAAGTCAAAGAACGTGAATTGACATAAATTTTGTTATAAAGAAATGAAGTTTTCAAGACACCAAAAACTTGTAAGTTGAGGTATACTACCATTACCACCCACGAGCGTCTAAATTGGGTGGGTGGGGCTAAAAACTGACCGGCGTTGAAAGACAGAGTCACTTTACAAACTCTACTGGAACCAAACGGTGAATGCTTTGCGAAGTTTTAATGCAAAACCTTGCGGTTAGCACATCGCTAGCTTGCAGTGTACCCGTTTTTAAAACTGTGCCATCGTAGCGTATACTTAGAATACGACAACATCACTTAATATGGTGCAAAACGAAGCTATTTTAACCTGAAGGACCGGCAGATTAGCGATCAGAGATGGCTCAACGACCATTGACACGGCCTGGTTTCCAAATACGCCTTTTCACGAATGAATATTAAATGAAATGTTTCTGGCCCGACAGAGATGGCCTGGCTTGTTTCTTGGAGCTCAGACAAGCGCCTTGTTTGCTTTTGAGTTAATCCAATGGTTTCTAGTCTGTAACCCAACTATACGTTCCATGCAGCGGCTAGGTAATCCAAACTCTCATCAGCTTGCGCGATGGGTCAGTTTCTATGGCGCAGTAGCTGATCCAAACATAGGAGCCACATGTGTGGATGCGGAATATAGAATACTGGAGGAACGCTGGTCAGAGGAACAATAGAGAAGCAAAATCACCGCAAATCACTTGATGTTTAACCTAAATTGCGTCTAAGGCGCAATCCCTTTGAGATTTCATGTCGGATCAGTTTTGTGGGTGCTGCCTCCCAGGTATCCGGCCCTAATACCATATTAGGCACACCGCATGATCTTCTAACTGTTCAGGCAGTTTTTCGCCAAACGGTCCTGGAATGCTAGCGTGTGAAGCAAGCGAATAGCCAAATAAGCAGTGTCGGATCGAATTTCCTGAGGCCCTGAAGGCTCTGGGGTCTGTCCCTAGTCCAATACGAGGGCGGTACCCGCGGTTTTGCTTACCTTCCGACTATAACACCACAAACGTGCTTGTCGTGTGGGAAATGAAATGTATTCATAACGCATTCGACTGCAACTTGCATTGCAACCACGATCATAACATTGCCACTGTTGTGAATATATGCTTGCGAGACCAATCTTGATTGTTGGAGAAAGAATTTTGTTGAAATGCTGTTCGGTAAACATAAAAGTGAAAATATCACACAATGGACATACCACTAACCGATGCAAGGAGGGCACCCGACTTAGCCCTCTCGCAAACAGAAATCAAAACAAAAATTTTGTATTCCGGTTAAGCACTAAAATGGCATTTGGCTGTTTCCACAATTAAATCTCGGTGAAGTCAGAATTTCAGCACGGGAAAGTATAACTTGACAGTAAAAAGAAAAGTTTACGACCTTTATAGAATCCCGAAGGTTACTTTGTAGTTTAGTAAAAGTGTTTCTTTTCTTGTCTTTTCAAAATTTGGCCAAACGATAGTATATGGTCTATCCTTACCATTATGGTGTTAATTTTCGCAACATGATACAATTCTTCGTGTCCGACCGTCAAGTTTTTACGGTTTGAGTTGATTTTCAGCAAGCTCGAGCCGCCATGTGCTCGTATTCGATGCTTCTTTCAACCCTTGGTCACTGGTTGTTACAAAAAAATGCGAGTTAAAATGTCAAAGTTTTCCTGAT
Source organism: Enoplolaimus lenunculus (assembly GCA_030248215.1). Lineage (NCBI taxonomy): Eukaryota > Metazoa > Nematoda > Enoplea > Enoplida > Thoracostomopsidae > Enoplolaimus > Enoplolaimus lenunculus. The sequence goes on along the minus strand of JASANG010000412.1, from coordinate 149,092 downwards.
TCTGGCATTAAATGATCTTTGGAGTGAATGAAGAAGCTGGGGTGCTCTAGCCCCCTGGATAAAATTCGACCCCCCTCCCCCGCTAGTAATTTTCAAAATCAATATTCCGCTCCCACAACGTTTCGTCGCCCAGGCAACGTGTCGACCGAGACATTGTAACAAGACATCGCATAGACCTACCAAATTTTCGCCCACTATTATTTTTAGGCATTAGCTTAAGGTCAGAATTAGGTATCATTAAGCTTAGGCTTCTGCAGCTGTGAGACGACACGTTGTCGTGGGACGAGTTGTCATTTAGACTTACACATTAAGAACGGTAACATCAGGTTTCCACAAAAAGTCGGACGGTACCGTGAACCAGTTGTAAGTTGTTGTTGCTGTGTCCCACCTCAGTCGTGGCTCTAGCCAACTCTGAAATATTTTGAGCAAAAAGTTTGCATTGAACTCTTCAAAAAATTGTATGCAAATCAGAGCCAATCTAAAGAACAGGGGCGGACCAGTATTATAAGCATATTCGCAAGCCTAAGCCTAAGTCTATACCTAAGCGTAATAATGAGCATATTCCTAAGCGTAAGCCTAATCCTAAGCCAAGCAAAAAATTCGTCTAAAGCTTAAGCTTACTCAATTGCAGTGTCACAGAAAAACATTCCGCCCCTGATCTTCACATGGGTCCAAATCAGTAAACGAACGAACACCGTAAACATGACGTCACCGCAGCGACGACCCGTATTCTCATATGTGTACAGCAACTATCAGCAGTTGGTGATCAATCTTGTACTTTTCGAACCAGTGAATGGCGATGTACGAAGCTCCAGATGACTGCTTTTTGTATTTGACATGTCTCATTTTTGAAACATTTTTGATTTGCGCAAATTTCACACAGGAGTTCGTGGTTTGAAAAACTATCGCTAATAAGTGATATTTGCTGAAGGTATTTGGGAATCTGGCACGAGGTTGAAAGTAGCTATTGCCGAACGCAGTATGCCACATTCTCTTCATCAGTTTCACTCGAGATCGCACATCGCAAAATAAACTTAATGTTTCAAGAGACAATTCGAAAATTTAATAAACTGGCAATGCGTAAAGTAGTATTTTTCATCAAAACGTTTGCTTGTTGTTCATTTTTATTAGTATCACGGAAAGGTGTGTGCCTTTATTTAAATTAGACGCTTGAATTTACATGGTCAATTTTTTCAATAACCGAAAATAAACGAATTAAATATACCAAAATAAATAAATAAATAAGTAAATATATAAATAAATAAATAAAATAAATGAATAAATAAATGAATGAATAAAATAGATTAATGATAAATAAATAAACAAATAAATAAATAAATAAATAGGATGCGTGTTTAACGTTGTATATGTATACTCGCGAATAAGTTACTCTATGCTTAAAACCTCAAAAAAATCATAAACTACTGACAAACGGACTTACAAGTTTCATCCATAGAATAAATTCGGCGTACGAGTTTTTAGGATCCTGAAATGGAACAGTTTTTACAAACAATACTTACTTATTTTCAGGAAAGGTCAGGTAATGAGAAGCTCAAATGGGCAAAATAATTCAAATACCAAACCAGTTAAGTTCAAATGTGCAAACAATTCAATACCGTACCAGATTTGGTCGAATGCGGGCTGGGAGTACTAACGAAATGACCCTTGGTAGTTTGGTATATTGCTGTTTTATAAACAACTTTTAGGCAAAGACCTTTTCGATCCCATAGAAAAATATTACGGCCTCAAAATTCGACTCTGTCAAAAATTCAAATTTTGGCGCGCAATGTTAAAAGCAGGTTTCGAGATGCTTAAATATGTATGGAAAAATCAATCATGAATCATTTTTGGTCAAATGCGTTCTTGAAGAAATAACCGAAGGTGACTTTTGGCAGTTTTAGTATACTGCTCGTTTATGCGAAATTTATTTCGCTGTTATTTAATTTGAGCTAATTATGGGCTTATAATAATTTTGCTTTCAGTGGGCCAATAAAAGTATATGTTTTGTAGGTTTGTTTAACAAGTAAGAGTAATAATTAAACTTGGCAAAAAATTTTTGCCTTTAACACTAACCAGTTTCACAATTTTCTTCATGTTTAAATCAACGGTAACGTTGACTCGATCTACCGGTGGCATTAGCGTATTGTCATACGTTTTGAATAAGTCTTGAATGTGTTTGACTGAAATTACATTTTATGCCTTTTAAATACGTAAGGATAATTACATTGCTAAACGTGACCGCAGGATCAACAAGTTTCATGGGACATTGCGTGATTTTGCGTAATATTTGACCAAACTTTTCGTGGACACAGTAAAATGCGTGGCCATTTTGGAAACCTTCTTGAAATAATAAACATGGAAATATTATAGACGTATTCACCAGAAAATTCTCATCAGTAGGTGTCATTCACGCACATACCAGCATCAATCATTAGAGCCCATGTAAAGATCACAGCGGAGCATTTTTCTGTGGGACTGCAATAGAGTAAGCTTAAGTTTAAGACTATTTTTGGCTGAGGCTTAGGCTTAATGACGTATTCACCAAAATATTCTCTTTGATAGATATTTGCACACAAACCAGCGTCAACATTTAGGGGCCCGTGTTAAGATGTGGCCCTAATCAGTTGTACAGTGCTACGTTTCGCAACGACCACTTACTTTTTTGGTTCCCTCGATTAATTTCATCATTCATTTTTTCGCTCCATTCTTGTTTTGGTGATTCTGAACTGGTGTCGTTGCTTTCAACTGAAGGGTTGTCGCCACCAGATAAGTCTGTTTTAAGCTGGCTTATAATTTCAACGTTTTGTACGATCGGATCAGTTGTATTCGTTGCTGTTGTAGTAGTAGTTGTTGTTGTTGTTGTTTTTGTTGTTGTTGCTGTTGTGGTTGCTGCTATTTTTCTGTTTTCTGATTTTCTTAACTGTGGTTGATCGGCACTACTGCCTGCACCATTATCATTAAACTTAGCCTTGTTTTCCGCGGTTGAATTATTTTGAGCACCGATTTCTAAACCAGGAGAAAACGTTATTTAATTACTCAGTGCTTGGTGCAAGAAACCAACTTTTTTGCAATAAATTTCAACTTCAATTTTTTATATCAAATTTTGACACAACTCACTTTCAGTATTTTTCAACTTCGGTTGTTCCAACGTTAGAAATTGTATTTTATTTAGGCTCATGAAAAGATCACGGGCGTCCCGTTTTTCGGAGGGATTACAATAGAGTAAGCTTCATCTTTAGACTAATTTATTTTTGCTTTAGGATTAGGTATAAGTTCATTCTTGCGCTTAGGCTTAAGCTTCGGCTTAATAATATGATTATACTACTGTTACGGCTCTGTTCTATACATAGACCTTATTGTTTATAAATAAGGATTTTTAGCACAAGTTACCCACTGGTGCTCACTTCACTCAGTTTTAAGCCTTGGCGTTAATTTTCAAAATAAGCTCTTACCTTTCGATAGAAATGCTACCAAGACTAAGGTAATTGATAGCATAATTCCATGCGTATTCGCCATATATGTTAGTATTCGTGACAATAGGATTAACTGAATTCAAAGACCATTTAAGATTGACTCCGACGTTCGACAGTGAGCTACATTCTGTCAATTTTAGGCTAGAAACACAACAATAAAGTTTCATTATTTCTTTCGCGCCTGACCGTAGCCAAAGACTGGTTGCTCACAATGGGTAAACGGTTAGTAAAAATAAGCCGAAACGCAAATGGAAACGGATAGTGATCAAAATAACGGAAACGAAAAATGGATATTGCAGTATTAAAATTTCAAAAATGTTTTATTTTTCTGCCAACTTAATTGAGGCGTGCATATATTCAGTTGAGCCGTTCATATATATTAACCGGTTTTTTAAAAATATTAAAGAACAAATGGCGTATGCATCAAAATTTTTTAAGACTGCATGGGTTTTAGCGACTTTTGTTTCAATAGCGAGTTTACCTGATTGATAATTAAATTTGAACGAAAAATAACATAGTTTCCGCTATTTCTATAACAGAAACGGAAATGGAAACGGACGCCGATTTTTACCGGATGGAAACGGAAACGGATATCCGGTTACGCACTGTTGGCACAGCCCCCTAGAAAATTTTTGAGCAACCCCCTAGAAAATTATCAACCTTGCTGTAAGTCAACAAAAACGTTTTTAGCCTCACCTAGCAATGCGCAATGTTTAGATATTAATACGCATATGCGCAGGGAATACTAGATAGCTCATCATACCCGAGCGTTCAACTCACATAGCAAAGTGAGTGAACATGGCAAGCGAATTCAACTCGATAAACAGGGGTTCGAATGCTAGCTTGAAATTAGATCTCAGATGAAGCAGAAAAAGCGTATGTTGGGAAATCGTTATTGGTTCGCTATTTTGAAACCGCTGGATAGAATACCTGTCGCCGGCTCGAAACCGTGAACAAATCAGAAACATTTTAGAGAATATAGCACAATATTAAAAGGTTGTGAAATTATATCCTTTAACACCGAATTCTCAGTTTTGTATGCTTTTGATTTGTACGGTATTGAACGTTGCTTGCAGTTTCGCTTTCCGTTGCGGCCAATATTTAGTAGTAAATATAAGCATATTCCTAAGCCTAAGTTTAAGCTTAAGCAAAAAATTAGTCTAAAGCTTAAGCTTACTCTATTCCAGTCGCACAGAAAAACGCTCCTCCTCTGATCTTTATATGGTTCTCAGTTGGGAAATTTCCGTATAAAAGTCATGTCGATGTTACAGGAAACGAAACTTTAAAATTGAAAAATACGCGACAAATAAACTGCAAACAAACGAAAAGTGACTGCAAAGTAGTAAAACTTGTCAAAAATAATAAAAAAATTGAAATATGCCCATATGCCTATATATACTTTGTAATTGCAATATGTTAATATTACAAATTAGCTGGTTTAGTTTCTGCATAATTAAATTAGGCAAACTCAGTAAATAGCAAAAAATACATATTTTAAGATTTATTGAACGTACGGAAATGGATTGCAGTATCAGAAACAAGAACCTAAAATGCAATTGTGAACATTGACTTACAAATTGATGCCAAACATTAATAAATACTAAAGTTCAAATTCTATGTTGTTGTGATTTGAAATAGAAGCCAAGTTTCAACGAGTATTCGTTTGGTTTTATGCCGAACACAGAGAAATGTTACAAAATCATATTTGTTTTAGAGTAGAGTTTCTCTTAAACAACCATCTCAATAAACGACTAACAGTTATTCGACTATTTTTATACAAACTTGTAAATTTGTTCATAACCCAAAATTAAAGTTTAACGCACGTCAAATACTACTCCAAGCCCGTACTCAGAGAGGTCCCAGAGAGCTCGACAGCTCACGGTAGAAAATCTATGGCCTACTGGAAATAGTTTAGTTGTATTTGTAAGACCTGATAATTCTCTGCATGCTTCTCCAAAATTATTTTCCCCCAACTCCTGCCACGCCGAGTTGTCTACAGGTGTGCACGAATCTGCGTATAATTGCAGTGGTTCATTTACACAACGTGTATCCAGGGCACAGGGACTGCGGTTTGGGGACGTATATATAAACTTCATACTGTAGTGACAAGTTATATGAGGGAAGGATTGATATTTGGTTTGCCTCTTCAGAGGGCGCCACATGTTTTATTTGGTTTCGGGACTGTAATTGACTTTCAATTCGTCCCATGTTAGTTGGACCCAACATCCTTCTTTTTTGTATTCTTTCCGGTTAGGCAGAACGGACCTGCTCCGAAGTATTTCTGTTGTATGTTATGCCCGTTAACCTTTTTTTTTCTGAATTTGACAAAGTTTATGATGGTTGTCTGAGTGCCTTGTTAGTCCTGTTACTTATTTCAGTAGTCAGGACCTTTCTGCTGCTTTGGTTTTTTATGGACTCTAATTAGAACTTATGGACGCTATTGACTAACAAACTCTAATTGGTGATACAGACTCATATTGATTGGGAACCAAAACGGTAATCTTCATCCTCTAATTCGGGTCAATACAGTTATTATACTGTAGCGACCCGAATAAGAGGGGGGGACTGATATTGATTTGGCCTCTCCAAAGGGCACCCTCCTTGTTATTCGGTTACGGATTATTTATTTTTAACCCACGCTCCGCCACCCTTCGTTACTGATATATCTCCGGTACTGCGACTATCCGTTGAATTAAACGTTTATTTGTCTTGTGTCAATAGCTTAAGCGATCATGCAAGGTTACACTTAGGAATGTACATTCAAAATTTAAGTACGCGTTAAAGAGTTGAACTCAATTTTATTTGATCGTGGAGTCATTTATGCACTACAGTTAAGAATAACTAACCTTCATGGACTCTAATTAGTGTTTAGGGACTCTATCTGCTTACGGACTCTTATTAGGGCTACAACCTCCTATTGATTTGGACTCAAAATGGGGACCCCCCTCTTATTACCCCACACCCTCTTATTCGGGTCACTACAGTATGAACTGAACTACTGGATCACTATCTGAAAGTATGCCTTTTTATCAGTATCTCATTTTGAACCCAGTCAATTTTAGGCAATTTGCCACACCACAGGCATTAATAGCATCAGCCAAATACCAAATTAGTAGCAAAACAACAAAATGCTTGTGACTTTTAACGGCAAACTCAACAAATTGCTCAATTTTAAGTTTGCTGCAATAAAACATCAAAATATACACTGCAAAATGCAGTTTTTTTTGCATGTTTTAAGCAATTCATAAGTATATAATACACAAAAAATATTAAACATATAAAAATATGGCAAAAAATCGACTACTGCAGTTACTTGCACAACGTTTACATGCAAGCGTATCATCGTAAAGTTGTGTATTAACAACATTTGAATATACTTTTACGAAATTTCACATGATATCAGAATAACAAATCGCTAATTAGACGCAGTTTTTATATAAAGTGAAACGTAAAACAAAACAGTCCCGTGTATTAAGTACTGGAACTACTGGGAAAGGGAGGAACGCCGCTGCCCCACCGATATTTTTGCTCCCCTTTCTAAAATTATTTTCGACACCACAAGCGAACTAAATTTTGTTACGTAATTTTTTCAACCATATTTATAAATTTGATGTTTGATAGATAACGGTTATATCGAGCAGCCAATGAATAGAACAGGGCCGTAACAGTAGTATAGCATAAGTATGTTTCTACGCTCTAGCCTAAACATAAGCGTAAGCTTGAGCTTACACAAGCCTAAGCATAAGCGTAAGAATGAGTTTTACACACGCAAAGTGTAATGCTCTTTGTACACTTCCCCCAAGTTTAGGCATGTACAAGTGCTACGAGTTGTTTACTTAAAGATACATGTAAGCAAGCGCATAAGCAAAAACAGTTTAAAGCGACAGGTCGTATACCAGGGCAGTGATAGAGGGCATATCTCGTTATCCAAACTTCTAGATGCAACGAATAGTACATTTAACATGGTTTAAAATCACACTCCGGATGCGGTTAGCATCCCGAAAGGAAATCTGGCTCCGCCCATCAATGTCGGAGCAGGCAGGGTGGGAGCTCCCCCCAAATTCCAAGGTGGGCCCCCAAACTCGCGATAGAAGTGAGCGAGAAGCCAGACGCATTCAAAAACTTAAGCGGTCTTTCTATCAACCGGTTAGGGTGGGGGCCCCTTTAGGAGTGGGAGCCCCTCCAAATGGGGGTATGGGGGGTGGCTGCTGCTTCGGTCCTGCCGCCCATGCAGAGCGATTGTTTGTGGTCAAAGTTCATCTGTATATTTGATTCTTTATATGCGTTTCGACCGCTAAATAAAATTACAGCTAGAGCGCCCAAGTACGTATTTCAGGCACCATTCCAACTAAATTTAAAAACGTACACAAATTAAATGTGTCACTAAGATTCGTAAGTATAGCCTGTCTTAAAGATCATATGTATTTTGTAGGTTGCAAATACTGCAACCAGGTTCATTTTGTATATTTCTTAAAAATTCTTAACTTATTAACCCCTAAAATCCAGAACAGATTCTGGTGTCAGTGCTTGTAAGTATTTTGCGTAACTCAGTTACCAGCTTAGCAATCAAGGTCACATATAATTTCTAAAAAAACTCTCGTTTTATTCTCGCACGTTTATAGTATATTTTTGGGGCCATAAAAATTAAACTTTGGTCTCATAAATTACTCGTAAATGCGCAGAACAACCGATTTAAAGATTATGTTTTTAAATTTGTTCAGATAAACTTGAAACAATTTAAGTAAATTAAAAATTTTTCGGCATAATTTTAAGTCGAGAGTCCTTTACCTACAGGATGGGTGCAGCCTCTGCGGTATTGTATTATAATTGTTTTTTTTTATTTTTAAGTAACGGGAACTGTGCAATTTCAGAAAAGTACACTGTAACATTCTTGTGTATCGTGATTGGCTGTATAGAAGTTTCAGCTTACTGTAGTGACCCGAATAAGAGGAGAATGTTGAGTCCCAATCAATAGGAGTCTGTATCCCTAGTATGAGTCCGTAAGCGGATAGAGTCCCAAAACTCTAATTACAGTCCATAAATGTCAATTATCGCTAATTGTATCACATAAATGACTCCAATACCAAATAAAGTTGAGTTTGAAACTTTAAAGCGTACTTAGGTTTTGAAAGTACATTCCTAAGTATAAGCTTGGATTATCGCTCAAGCTATTATATATCAATAACGAAGAGCGGTGGAGGGCGGATTAAAATGAAATAATAGTCCGTAACCGAATAAGAGGGAGTACCATCTGGAGAGGCCAAATAAATATCAGCCACCCCTCTTATTCGGGTCGCTACAGTAAATGGGCAACAAAATAGATCGTTATTGTCCGTTGTGCACAAAATTTTATAAATTTGAAATCTCTTACGTGCCGTGATTCTAGTTGCGCTTACACCGAACTTGAGTAAATTTCAACTCTCGTTCAGGACAAAAGTTGACACGACATAAAGGTTAAGGTTTATGGCAGGCGATACGATAACATTTAAGCTTATAGTAAGCGGCTATAGAAGCGCAATGGTATATCGCTCGGTGTAACGAAAAAATATACCATTTACCTTTCAGATACGGGTGCAGAATGTCGAGTATTCGCTCACCATAATACTGCGACAATCGTACACATCACAGACATTCCGGTTAGAAAATCGAGAAAAACATTTAATTTCCTATTCGGCAGGCAAATAAGCAATGTTAGCATATAAGCCATCATAGCAAGCATGCTCGTAGCCAGCTTATCTTGCGGTTTGCGAGGGGGGCTAACAATTATTCAGGAAGAGCATATTAGGGTTTTCGTTGACTTACCTACAAGCAAGGCAGAAAAGTTTCTGTGGGGGGGAGGCAAAAGTTTTCCTCATTTGGCTACGGTCCCGCCCATAAGTAAGCTGTTTGCTTGTTGCTTCATGACGTCATAATTGAATTGTTAGAGTAAAATATTATAATTTCAGAATCTTTTTTTAAATAAAATTTGTAAATTTTTCACATTTAACTTTTTGCGAATCTTCGGTACATTTTTTACCGCTGATAAGCTCCTGTTTAATCTGTAGAAGTCCGGTTTGTTTAAAACGAATAATGATTGTTTTCTGGTGTCAGGGCACCGGAACTTGGGGAAGGAGATCAAAGGTGCCGCTCGACGTCGGATATTTTTGTCACCCTGGCTGAAGAAACTTTTTTTGACAGCATTAAAAGAATTCATGTTTAGTAAAATTGTCCGTACCATCTCTTGAAACTTTATTTTCCCCTCAACTAAACAATTCCTGGTTGAAGACCCGTATATATAGTGTGTTCCAGAAAATATTTATTCAGCACTGTGTTGCATACAAGTATTTTGGACACAGCGAGTTGGAGGCGGAAAAAAATTCTTTTTACTAAATAAAGTTGCTTAAACAGACGACAACGGTGACTTTCAATATGGGCGTTTTGTCAATGCTTTATCGACGCACAGCAACGTTGACGATAAAATTTATACTGCAAATAGTATATACTACAGTGGTGTTCAGTAGAATTTAAATTTTTTTCTGCAATTCTGCAATTCGTTCAAGAGTTTCAAGTAAATATTGATTGCTATTAGCTTAAAGTTTTACTGTAAATTTGAATTTAGAGTTAGCAATGCTTTAAAATGATTCTATATCAAATAATTGATACCTTGGTTCACATTTTCTATTGTGTTCAGCTTTTTTAACCATTTGAACATAAGACTAATAAAACACAAATCAGCAAAGACTAAGTGTTGAAGATTAATAGCATTTTTGTATATGAGATATATGCCTTAATACTTTTGTGCAAGTTTTAAACACTGTAATTGCCGCAGTTCGCCGTCTAATTTGAAAACCGATTGCTGATCGAGGATAAGTGCTTATACTCATCGTATGACAGTATGGCTTTGATCAGAATGGTAAATTAGCTAATTTCTATTGAACAAAATTCATCTATTCTTTTAGCTGGTTATAGCTTATAATATCCTGGAAAGTATACATAAAATTACAATGACGGATTTTCTCGCAGATGTACCAGCCCTGGGTTATTCCGCAAAGTCTATGAAATATTCTTGTTTGTTCGCTGGTTGCAGAGTTACATGACCTATAGGTTAAGGTAAATAGGTCTGCATATAGATTAGGACACATCTACAAATACCAGCGAGCTTGGTCTTAGGCCCGTAGCCAGCTCATCTTGCTAGAGAGGATTGTAAATAATTTTCAGGACGGGCATACAGTGGTTTTCGATGACTTATATATAAGCAAAAATGAAAATTTTATGGGAAAGACAAAATTTTTCCGAGGGACTGAGTCTCCCTGCCTAACTCCCTCTCTGTCAACGCAACCGTTTGGTCTTTGAAGTAACGGAATATCCGTTGCCGGATAAAATCGTTCTCTGTTTCCGGTTTCGTTATAGAAATACTGGAAATTCATTTAATAGTTTTACGCTAGTTTTAAGTAACTTTAGTATCGGTGTGTTTTTCATATCAAATATGCTGCAGTTGTTTTACTGGAAATAAAGTTAGCAAAAATTATCTACAATCATAACAATTTTGGGTACTTTAGCTATTTTTGTTCAAAGAATTTCACTTCAGTTTTCAAAAGAATTTCACTTTGCCGAGTGAATATTTGCATATTTCAATTGTGTTGGCTAATAAATATAATTAATTACGTTTATAGGTATATATGTTCGATTTCCGTTTCCGAAACTTTGATCGCTATCCGTTTTCGTTATTTTCACTATGCGGAATACTATTTTAGAGCTTGTTGAAACACTGTCTTTGAATCACACTGTATTAATATCGAATTAAGTTTTATATTAATGTTGTTTTAGACGATCTTATATAAACATTTTTATCTTAGGTAACTTCTGTGTAAGGTTAATTTTATTACTATTTTCACTGGTAACTATTTTGTCAAAATGCAAGATATTACGATGGCAATTTTGGCTGCAGTTATTACTGCTGCGTACGCAGGTTCTGGAACTATCAAATTGACAGTAACCAAGTCTGAAGCAAAAGCTTGTCCTGGTGGTAAGCTCTGCTACCTATTATAGGCTGTGTATAGTGTAGGCAATGCAGTGTACACATTCATCATTATGATGCAACTTTTTTGAATAGTTTAGTGACAAGTTTCGCAAATTCTGTGCTAAACTGAAGCGCAGCAGCTGATCCAATAACGAAGACAGTTCACGTCCGCGGGGGCGCAAAATGTTCTGGTGGATCAGTGGAAAATGCAATTGTAGTACCTACCCATTTTGTACTTTCGATTTTGTCGTAATTGTTTCTTTATATTTTGGCTTGGATGCACTGTAAATTTCAGTGAGTTGATTAAACTAACTCAGTACAGGAAGTAGTGGTTTCTGGTTATTTCTGAGTAAAATAACGGCAAACATTAATTCAATCTGAGCGGATGTAATACCGAAATAGTCGAAGACAGCGGAATTTCTATAATATTTCGGTTTATTTTGTTTGCGTTTGTTGTTATCTCTTCAGTCAGAACAAATGAAAAAATTGAAATTGCTGAAAACGGGTTTTCATACATACAAACCGGTCGATCACGAAAACCTGGGATCAAAGTCGAACAAACAGCGGATCGTTCTTCGAAGCGTAAGGTAACAAACTGCGACAGTTCTTAATGTTAATATTGGGCGAGTGCGGAGACAAGGGGGCGCACCTGCGGGTTTAGCGGCCAACAGTGTCGGATCCAAAAATTCCTGACGCGGAGGGCGGACTTGCAAATGTTATGAAACGCAAAAATTGTGAGGTAGGTACCATATCATTTCATAACCAAAAAAATTATCTGAGGGGAAAAGTGTGTTAGGTAGGCGCCTTATCATCTTATCACAAAATTTGTGAGTAAAAAATTGTATTTTTACAACAAAAAAATTTTGAGCAGAAATCATTGTACGGTTGTAGGGACCTTACCATTTTCACACAAAAAATTTTCTGATTGCGGGGAGGCGTACGCCCCCCCTGTCCCCTTCTGGATCCGCTAATAGCGGTCAACCCCTCTTTTACGATTTTCGTAGAACGGTTGCTGTTACTTTGTCATTTTGAACACAAGAAGCGGCTTTTCGAAATTTTTTTGAACGCAACCATTTCCGTTTCATAATTCGAGTAACGCCACGGTGGGATGATCAAGTAAGTGATGAAGTAGTTTTGAGAATTAAGCGATCAAATAAAATTTTAGGACCGTATTATCAACTGTGTAGCACTAATCGCCAGTTACTATACGTCAATGAACGACCTTTTGAAATCAGTACAATTCAAATTATATCCAGTGGCCGGTTAAAATTAAGGATTAACCAATCGGATAACTTCGATGTTTACTGCTCGTTAATTCAAAAGTTACGCCACCTATCGCCAATTTGTGACAGTTGCGACGGTTTACTCTCACTCGGAAAACAGCTCGTTTGGCCAACAAACAAATTAAATTTCTGTGGTATTTGCGAAAGGCATACTGGACCACTTTATGAGCAAACGAAATTGTTTTGACCCGTATAAAACCCAGCATGATTATTCAAATACCTGTAAAAGCGCTTTTCGCTCTTTTGTTAAGAAATGGCAGAAGCACATCGTTTCAAATAATTTTTAGCAAAGTTGCTAAAAGCTAAAAGGTTAAACTCAAGTTTGGTTTGTGGCGATGAATGTTTCAACATGTTACAGGTACTGGAATTTCCGAGTTGCTATGATTTTCAATTCTTTATGTACATTCGACGACCGCTGTACGATCCTGAAGCAATGGTTAATATTTGGCTGCTAAATAGTTTACAGAACGTCAACTGTTCAAGCACTGATATTTCAACGCTTTCGAGTGGGTGCGACGCCAGGCGACGGGTACGAAATACTAATGCATGGTAAGAGGACCCGAAGCTAATCTTGATATTGAAATTTAGTAATGTGCTTCATTTCAATTAAGCTCTTTCTCACATGAATATATTGCATTTTCTCAGTTAGCCATTTTCAGACTAAGATTCTCACAACGGAGTCTTTAGTGAGTTGTGTCTACCATCACCAATCAAACATAGTAGTTCCACTGTTTAACACCTATTGGAGATTTTGTACTGCGTATACGCGTATTAATTACTGTGAACTCTAATTTAAACTAAAATTATTTTCCACAATTCAACTCAAAACTCCGAGTTTGGGCCTGAACTGCGAAATAGTATTGTTTTTGCTTCTCCAAAAATTTCAGTAAAAATATATATCCCCTATTTTCATTCGTATTCGGCCCGTAGCCAGACGTGGGTTCAGGGGATTGAGCGTTCTAAAAAAATTTTGGCCCCTCCTAGAAAATTTTTAAGTTTGCTTGTAAGTCATCGAAAATCATTGTATGTCCCTAATGAATAAGTTTTAACCCTCTGGCAAGGTGAGTGACCTACGCGCTTGACTGGTAAGTGCCTCTAAATACAAATTATACAAAAGTTATGAGCAAAAAAAAACTTCTAATTCCAGCCGAATATGCGATGTTTGTGAAAACATCAAAGATCTCGAAACGAACGTTCTGAGTCGGAGTCGAACGTCGCTGGTTACTAATTGCGGGCGACGATGCTGTTTTGAACCACGGCAACGGCCGTATAGATTTAAAGTTCGTCAGTTGTGTTTGTCTCAACGCGACATCGAAACGATGTTTCAAGATATTAATTTGAAGCAATATTTGTTGCAACAAAAACGGCTGTTTGGCAAGAAAGGAAAGGTAAAAGTGAATGCAAACCGGGCGAAGCCAGTCGGAAAAAGCCAGGGGCTGAACGATTTACTGCGGGTCGACAATAGAATAAGTTTATGCTTTAAACTGTTTTTTTGCTTAGGCTTAGGTTAAGGCGTAGGAGTATACTTATACTGTTGTTACTACCGTGTTCTGTACATTGGAGGGTGGAAATACATTTAACGCTAAATTCAGGAGGGTATACGCGGAGTGGGATAGAGGGGAAATATCCGTTCACAAAAATTCTGAAGCTACAAGAAATGAAGCTATTTTAACATGACCGTTTGAATAGGTAACAGCCAATACATTTCTTGTTCATTACACTCGTTTGCAAAAGTTTGCATAGGCTGAGATACCACTCTGAAATGAAACCATGCCAATGCGCTTAAATGTGGGCTCAAAGTCTCAGTTACTCTATTTTGTTTTTAAATATTTTCTGAAAAACTAAAGAAACTTACTTTAATTTTGCCAAAATTGATGAAAAATGTACTGTAGTGGCCCGAACCAGAGGAGGGTAATAACACCAAGTCCCTATTTTCAGTCCCAATCAATAGGAGTCCGTAAAAGCTGATAGAGTACCTAAGCCGTAATTAGAGTCCATAAATGTCAATTATCTCTAATGTAGAGCACAAATGACTTCAGGACGAAGTAAAGTTGAGTTCGAAACTTTAAAGGATACAGTACATTCCTTAGTATAACCATGCACATCGCTCAAGCTCTTGATACACGACAAATATACGTCTAATTCAAAGGAAACTTGCAATACCAGATGTATATCAGTAACGAAGGGCGGCGGAGAGCGGGTAAAAAATAACAGTCCGTAACCGAATAAAAGGAGATGCCCTCTGGAGAGGCCAATAAATATCAGTCCCCGTTATTATTCGGGTCGCTACAGTAGTAACAACCTACTTAAACTTGTCGAAATCGTACAAATTATTTAAACAATGAAAACTTACAAGGAAATATTCATCACCATAAGCCTAAATTTTTCTAGGATAAGATACTCAGCTGACAAACACACGCACTGTCATTTAAATTTATTTGATCATATTTAGCATCGTCCACAGTAAGTTGCGTACGCCATTAAAACTCTGATGATTTGTGGTTGGTGTAGTTGTAAAAAATTCTGTTACTTGTAATTGACACGACTTCACTTATCGTGTAATAAAAGACATTTTCAGATCTGTAAAGCTAAAACTTTCGGTCGCGCTATGCTTTTTG
Organism: Enoplolaimus lenunculus; assembly: GCA_030248215.1. Taxonomy (NCBI): domain Eukaryota; kingdom Metazoa; phylum Nematoda; class Enoplea; order Enoplida; family Thoracostomopsidae; genus Enoplolaimus; species Enoplolaimus lenunculus. The sequence continues at coordinate 133,719 of JASANG010000412.1, read as the reverse complement.
AAAATTCTCATGATGTCATCCACTGTTTTCCGACACCATACGTCGCTGCGCGGCGTTGTACGCGAAGTACCATTCGGCACTTTATAATCATTCGTGTACGAAGCCGTATGCTGACAAACGGCGACGGACGGCAGCGCCACAAGTATATCACCACATTCTTAAAGCTGGAGGTACTTGTTTGCAGGCACCACCATATTTCAGGACTCAATAAGACTGCGCCTCGAATTCACAGACAGAAATCAACGAAGTGTTCGCCCTGAGACAATCGGATGTTTCGAAGTGACTCTAGATTTTGTAGTTAATGGTATTTAATAACGGTTGATTGCTAAATATCACAACTGGCTTCTATGGGGTTGTGTAGTTATCTTTGGATTGCTTAGGCAAAGAATAAAGTGCATCAAGCCAATGCTGCAACTATTGCTTTTCTGTTATCGACGGGAGTGTAGTTATGGCGTGTTGGCAACGTTGGAGATTAGCTTGAAAATGATATAAATTAATTTTGTTTAATATCCAAAGCGTATATATTTGGGTTCTAATCTAATACTGATGAAACTTAAGATAAAAGCCGCAGAAACCTAACGGTTTTTAAGGTTCATTTATCCAAAAACTTTACTCATGCATAGAACAGGCTTTGGGAAGAGTCGTAGTCATGGCCGTTGGGCCAGGTGCGCGCCGCCATGGGTTCAATTATAGCGGTTCGACCAACAAACTTTACTCTAAAACATAGCCGTTTAAACTCCAGATGCTGTATGCAAATCGTATTTTACTTTTTTCGAAATTCTAATTATTATTATACATTTTTGGATGTTCTTAAACCCCTCAAGCGGATTTAGGAGGTCCATGTACCCTTTCGAACCCCTGTGCATGCACTCCTGCCTTCGGTGTTTGCTCTGTTAAGAACTTTTCATTATACGACTACAGCGATACTTGCCAGTTTTGAATTGTTTTTCAAATTCTTGCTTAACGTTTGAAATAAAATGGTGCTGGTTCGTTTACGGCATTTCTGTAATCAAGCGTGATACGGTACAATGTAAAGAACAGGAGCGGAACAGTATTATAAGCATATTCCTAAGACAAAAGCAAAAAAGTTAGTCTAAAGTTTAAGCTTACTCCATTCTAGTCCCACCGCCTCAGATCTGTACATGGGTCCGTGATACCAATGTAAAGCATAAGCGAATTATAGAAAGCCATCGAATCAAATAGAGGTTCACTCGACTGATATATACAGAATCAAGGAAATAATTTTATTTTCGCTTAAAAATGTCCACAGTGCGCCAATTACACTGTTTCTGTTCACAAACATCTATATTTCATACCACGAATATGAGCTTGCAATTTCAACTCAATGGAATTGTCAGCTAATTACCCGCGCAGTAAGATTGACACTGTTTACTAGGGTGAGCCTATGTATAGATCATGGGCGGACCGTATTTCCCCGGACAGCAATAGAGTAAGCTTAAGTTTTAGACTAACATTTTGCTTAGGCTTAGGCTTAGTATAGATTTATCTTTAAGCTTAGTCTTAGGCTTAAGTTTAGGGAACTCACTGTTACGGCCCTGTCCTTCACACTGGATTCAGGGTGCAACTCAAAGTCGAAAATATCGGAGCCCGAGGTCAACAATATTTGCCTGATTTGAAGTGATGCAGGAAGTGAAGCGAAATTTGGTAGCTAAAATAGTTATATAAATAGTAAATTTTAGTATAAATTTTAGTTTTTAGGCTTATCAACTGCCCTACTGCCAGCTTTCCACTTAATGAAAAAAGCGCTCTACGCTCCCCATATTTCTAAATCGCAATCCCGCACGAGCAATCGAATGCAATCAGGACTGTATAAGAACTTCATACACAAATTGCGCCTAAATTCTCGTTCGCTTCGCTCGCAGGATTTTTGTTACAACTCGCGTTCCGTCCAAATATCAGTACTCCCTCGTTATCAGCTTTAGTTTCACACTAAAGTGGTCTTCTATTGTTGTTTTCTAAATTCTACGCCCCAAATTGCGGGTAAAGTTTTATGTCACAGTTGACTTCAGATCACTGGTCATTGTTGTTCTAAACTGTTACCGAGCAATAGTAAATCTAGCAATTGAATGCCTATGGCATCCGCACAAAACTAAAATTTCGCTGTAGAAAATTACAGCCTGCATGTACGACAGGTAGAACATGAAAAACTGGGAACTTGTTTCTGAATTTTCGCTAGCACCCTGAATTTGATGTAAAAATTAAGAGTGACCTTTGTCACTTACTTCGCTGGCCTAATTTTTTGGGCCAACGTAAAGATCAGAGGCGGAACGTTTTTCCCTGAGACTGCAATAGATTAAGCTTAAGATTTTAAATAATTTTTTGCTAAAGCTTAGGCTTAGGTATAAGCCGATTCTTACGCATAGGCTTACGCTTAGGAATTTGCTTATAACTATATACTGTTACGGCCGTGGTCTTTACACTGGCTATTTTCTGCGCAGCACCTACCTCCATTATGGCAAGTGGTTAGAGGCGGTGATATGCCGACCCTAGTGTGGCACACCCCTTTTTTACGTTTCGGTGAACTTATACCTACTCGGAGTTAGAACCTTATAGAGCAAGGTGTCATTACAAAGTTAGCTAGCCCTAACCTGAACACTGGAAATGTAATGTTTAGTTTACGCAGAAATCACAAATACTTTTTTGACATTTTCTCATGAAAATGACAGAAAGATACATATTTTGAACATACGGGGGAATAAATATTCTTCCACTTGGACCAATAGGGGACTGCGCCCCCCATATTTCTGGGTATGAACGCCGTTGGTTCTGGCTGCCGGCCGAGAACTGTCATGCGTTCTCGGCTTTTTGATAGCGAAGTTTTTGCATTATTGTTGGCGGCCAGTGTTAATGTTTTGAAAGCACAATCCTAAGTATAAGACATAAAACATGATGTGTGTTAGATCCAACTACCTTGGGCTGCTGAGAGCGGCTTAAACGTAAATAACAATGTGTAACCCAAATAACGGGTAAACGAACCCTCTATAGGGGCCAAATAAATATCAGTCTACTCCTCTTATTCGGGACACTACAATGATTTCGCCTCAAAATTTAAAAGCAGTTTTACCATTTTTTAAACAGTCAAAGAATTTTTGGGGGCTGATCCACTGTGTCCTTTTAGCTACCGCTGGACGTTTTCCATGACAACTGCATCATTCTTCATTTAGGTGGACAAACTTTGTTATAAATTAAAATAAACCATCTAACAGTATATTTACGAACCAAAAAATAAACTCTAAAAGTTAATAGTTGCCGTCGTCAGCAGACGGCTATGATGTGTCGTTTTTCGAATACACTCAAGATTGATCATCCTTTTCTTAGACAATGGCTTCCTGAACGCGTTCGCATCGTTCAAACTTTCGAATTACCATAGTTATAAGCTGCAACAATATCAAAATTGCTGCTTAACTTATTCTACCATGAATACTTTCTGTTGAAATTCGGATGGAATTCTGTGTGTTTATCTTGTCTTTCTTGATGACTGGTAGTATCATTTCCTCTGCCCAAAGTCATTCAAGGTCGCGTTGCTGTGGTAACCCCTATCGGCATTTAAGATAGATCATCATCTTCGTCGTCGTTATCGCCAGGTGCTGCACGAATTAAATATCGAAACGAAATTGCGAGGCAAACGTTCAATAACACAACCAATATGAGCAAACGTTGATCACGAATCCATGCCTGAAAATTAAAATTAAATTGTTTTTGAAATTTGATTTATTTTAAAAGTTAAGTTTGTTCACTCAACGTGTCGCAAGCGTCGCAACGGTCGCCTGATGGCGGTTCAAGTAGCAAACGTTTTCACTGTTAAATACAACGACTATTCGAAATCATGCTTGAAATTAATTAGATCAGGGTACAATGTTGTAAGTCATTTGTGTTGAAAGTTGAGGCGGCTAGCCATAGGTGCAATATCCGTTTGTGCCTTCCTAAGGGCGATCGGAATAACCGAACTGCGATATATTTCATAAAAAATTTTCGCCTTGGAAGACAAATTTCGCTTAACCATCGCATTATTCACACTTTTATTTGGCTTTTCGATAGATTCGCTCGCGAGCTGGTTTCAACCGTATTTGCGCCCCACTCGTATCCAGCCAAGATTTAGGAACAACTGGTGTGCCCCTGAACTACACCTTATCAGGTGGTCCAATCTCACAGGAATGGGTGGGGTTCCGATACCGTAGTCACGCGACTACATAACCGTGAAATATGGAAAACTTACATTAAGCCCAGGATGATGCCAATAGTAAACTAGCGGATTCTGTCGCCTCAGCTGGTCTTGTTCGCGTAATCGGTGCAATTCTTGCCGGCGTGCAGAACTCAACCGACTGACTTCTTCTCGTGTCATATCGGGTTGTGCTGCACCGAGGCAGGTCAAATCTGGCATACTTCCACGACTTGACGCTTCATCATAGTCGCGTAACAAATTCGATGCCCGTGACCCTGCTAGTCGTAAGCCTTCACCACGTTCGTTTGCTAATTTTTCAACATCTGCTGGCAAATCTGACAGCTCGTTTAAGATATGCGATTGTTGTTGTTGTTGTTGTTGTTGTTGTTGCATATATGTCAAACTATTATCGGGCTGTGGCTTAGAGAATAGTCTAGCTGGAGACGGAGGTGTTGGTGATATTACTGTATCGATCAACGGGTTATGATTTGAACCAGCGGCAATTCTAGGGTGATGGGTCCATGCCGGTCGGCCGGGCGGCCCGCGACTTGGCGTTCTACCTCTCGCCGGGCTCAAAGTAGTACTCCTGCGCGGCCTTGACGTTCTGTTATCATCCTCGCGGGTCGTAAATCCTACAGACGGTTGGCTTGGCTGAGCAATTCTACGATTAGACACTACCGGATTCACCGAAATGCCAGCATCAGCAACAACTGTTCTGACTCCGGTTTCTTCTAACCCGGGAGTGGTGTCATAGAATTCTGACTGTGGGTCGACAACAGGAGTCACCTGTGCGACTGAAGGATGCTGAACAGAATTGTTTCCAGTTCCAAGAGGTGTGTTCGATGGTATCGACGAAATAAAACGAGATTGTTGTGAAGACCCAGTTGTTGTTGTTGTTGTATAATTGGTTTCAGTACTTCCATGATCAGCGAGAATCGTGTCTTTCTCACCTGGTTGCAGAAGTGCAGCTGCGGACGCCGTTTGTTGATCAATTGATAGTTTTCGTAGCATAAACCCGCCGGCGCTTCCTGGCATCACCACACCGGCTGCCGATAAGTCATCATACCATTCAAATCCGGGCGCATATGTCGGTTTTGGCTCCGGTAAATCGGTCCTGGGTTCAGTTCCAGACCGATGATTGTTTCCTCTTGCTGTTTTGCTTGGATTTTGACTATTTTCAAGCGTTCTTTGTTTTGGCAATGCTTGATGACGTGATGTTTGGCTTGAATGTCTTCCGTTTGTGAACGTTGCGCCAGTGTTCGATGCCGATTGTTGTGGCCTCGATGACGGGTGCATGGATTGTAGATTGCCTGCGTTTAAAGGTGGGGCAACTTGTGCATTGTGACCTATGATGTTGTTTGTAGTTGTATTTTGTTGTTGCTGTTGTTGCAGTTGAGGATGTTGATGTTGTTGTGCGTGTAATAAGCGTTCTTCTTGTTCTCGCTGTTGTTTTTGTTGCAGTAGACGTTGTTCTTCTTGCTGTTGCAGTAGACGTTGTTCTTCTTGCTGTTGCAGTAAACGTTGCTGCTGTTGTTGTTGTTTTTGTTGTTGCTGCTGCTGCTGCTGTTGTTGTTGTTGTTGTTGTTGTTGTTGTTGTTGTTGTTGTTGTTGTTGTTGTTGTTGTTGGTGTTGCTGCTGTTGTTGTTGCTGCTGCTGTTGTGGTAGTTGATGTTGTTGTTGCTGATGTTGTACCTGAGCACTATTCATAGTAACGGTAACTTCGGACGACGACGGCGGAGTGAACATTTGTTGTTGTATTGTTGTTGAACTATGGGACTGTTCGTCAGATGTTGGGGGTGATTCAGAAGGCAGTGTTGGAAACTGGGGCACAAATCGCGGCCGTGATGAAACTTGACTTGCACCACTGGAGCCATGTTGCCCTGTGATTGAAATTGCCTGTTGCGCGCCTGTTACTGGATCCGTATAGATTTGGCCACGTTGGGATAGAGGCATCTGCTGATGTTGTCCTTGGTAGGCTGGGACCGGAGCGTATGAAACCGATTCAGTAAACACAACTCCTCCACGATTCGCAGTGATCCCGTGTTGAAGTTGTGAATGGCCCCCGTCAAGTTCAGGTGCTGGATGAACAAGGGATTTTGAAAGCAATGGCAGCCCCCCAGATAAATCTGTTCCAATGCCTGAACGTCCTGATACAAGGAGACCTCCAGCCGCAGTGCCTCCTGGTGGAACATGATTCAGTATTAATTGAGGCGGCGGTTGAACTTGGGCAAAAGCGATTTCGGATATGTCTGGTCCAGCTGAAAGACAACATATCCCAAATCTATAAATAGTGTTTTAGCAATAAAAGAATTTGTGAAAATTTTGACTACATGTATCATGTGTTTGCATTTCAGTAACACCAGCGTATGCAAACAACCTGATACATGAGCCTCATAAAACGTTAACTTTTTACAACTTAAGTCGCAGTATCATGTGACGACTCACCCAAAGCCTTAATCTAAACTTGATTTAAGCTTAACATAATCCAGCAGCATTAAACAAGGTTTCAAGATTAACTAAATTAGCAGGTAGGTTTATAACAAACCTGGTTTGCAATCTTACATATTTTTAGTTTAAGGAAAACTTAATAGATTCTTAGATAATCATAATTTCTGGGCTGCATTTGTGTACTTAAACCAAATATAAGTTTAACTTAAACTCGTGGTAATCTTAAAAATATGTTAGCCTAAGTTAAGCTTACAATGTTAGTTTAGTTAGTCAGTCCAGTCATTTGAGTTTTACTGAAACTAATATTCAAGTTTAGCTAAGCTATAATTTAAGTTTAAGTTTGTCGGGAGAATAACCATGGAAAGTTTCTTTGTCTCCAACAAATGGTTTCATTTTAGCCTTATTTTCAAACAGACTACATATTAAAATAAGTCTCAAACAAATCACCAAAAACCAAACAAACCAAGACGCTGTCATTGCAAATACTGCAACTACAAGAGACTGTGGTATTACAAACGTGCAAATATACATTCTGGTTCTGGTTTAACACTTAATTTCTTACGAACGACAGGATGTTTCACTGAACCAGACCAAAACCAATGCGTTATATTAAGATTTAATGCTAAAATTGCGTTGCGTTTTTCTTTCGCTACGCTCGCCAGGTTTAGTTCGCTATTGTCGATATTGCGCTTCCACACTCCAAATAATATTTCTGATATTTAAGAAAAAATTTCTTACATTTGAGAAATATGATTAGCAAGGTGCACTTGAAAAGTATTTCTGTTATAACAGAAATGTTTTCAAAAAACGTTTTGAAATAAAGTCTGAAAATAAACGTTTTCCAGTTATTTTAAGAAAAATTGTCTTAAATATCATCAAAACTTTTCAGATTTGCCACAGAAAACACTTTTCTGAATAAATTCAGAAATACATTTTGGGTGCAGTAAAATATTCCTAAATCAGCCAATCATATAAGTACGCGATGACGCGGTGCCCATCGTTTTTGGATTAACTGCTGCGCTCCATGTTTGACACCGCGTTCCCGTTGACCCTGTTGTATAAGCTTAAAAGTTAAAACAACTTACTGGCGGGTTTAACATCAGCACCATACTTGATAGCGACCGTTCTTGCACGATGGCTGTCTTGTCTTGCTTGTAACGCGGATTCGTCTGCTTGCAAAGCTCGCTCACGCGCTGTATTTACTCTGAAAACATTATATTAAAGCTAATTAAATTGCTTTTTAAAGATTGATCATTAAAATATTTTATCATCTCATGTTATAAACTATCTAAAAGCTGAAACTAACTTGTTTCAAGCTTCAGCTAATCTAGCAGCATTAATCTAACTTTCTAGATTAACGTAGCTAACAAGTATGTGTAAGTCTAAACTTATTTGAAATCTTACATATTCTAAACTAAATGAGGTCTTAGATACACATAATCTACTTGACCGAGACATAAATTTAACTTGAACTCGTGTTAAACTTAAAAATTTGTTAGTCTAAGTAAAACTTATAATTCTAGTTTAATTAGTCCGTCTAGCTATTTAAGTTATACTTAAGCTAATATTCAAGTTTAAATTGAGCTATAATTTAAGTTTAAGTTTTTAGAAGACAGTATATACTGATGTATTTGTTTCGTGCAACACCGTTTTTAACTGTTACAACAAGCTCAAAATTTCAAACCATATATGTTGTATTCCAATTTTTCTCAGCAAACAACAAATCGGAAAAACTCGACCAGAAATTGCGCTCAAATGAGTGGATTTTTAACCAATTCCTAAAATTTTCATTGCCTAAAATTTTCACAATTGTTGTTTAGCAACCGCAAGCTGCTTCATTCATTCAAAAAATAAACGAGTGGGGAATTTATCCTGGGGTGGCTGAACTCTCCTTCCCGATTTGGCTACGGACCCGGGTGCCACAAAAGAATGTACGTTTTAGCAATCACCTTATTGCAGAAATTTCGCTTTTTTGAGCGGCCATTTGAGCAGCTTTTGCCGACGACGCAATTGCAGAATCGATGCGTTCACGCAATTTCGCTGAACGCAACACAAATCCACTGCGCCGTTTGCCACCGCCTGCAGTTACTAAAACGTTGTTCTTATACTTTCCTTCTTCCCGGGCGCCATCTTTGAATATTGTCACTCCGTAGCCGTATTTTTTGTTGTTGAACCATTCACCTGTAATATTTAAATAAAATTAATAGCAAAACCAAGCTAAATTTAGTATAATTGAAATATAAATATATGAAACGTCTCAAGCTTAACATTCTTTCAATCCAAAGTGTTTGATGTTTCATTGTTGCTAAAGTGAATCAAAATATCTAGTTTCATTTTTTCGGCGTAAAATTTCTTTGCCCGCGACCCACCTAAACCCACCCTTGTTTTTTGTGGCCAGGAAATTTTGTTAAAGTTTCCAGTGTATTGACGTTGATAATGCATAATCGCACTACTTTGGGGTACGCGTCACAACAACTTTATGGTTAAGTAACTTGAATTGGGCATACAGCAGAAAAAATACCGTTGCCGATTGTCAACAAATTTTACCGAAGCCGGAATCGGAGTTTGCGAAAGACAAAATTACGCAGCGCTATTACAGTTAAACCTCAGGTAATTGTCGCTTGTAAGCCAAATTCCTCGTGGATAAACAATCACAAATTTGTACCAAAATTTGAAATTTCTTACCCGGCCGCATACCCGCGTCAAAATTTTGTTATCCGGCCCGCGTTTACACGCGCGTACCTATGGGTCGCCACAGCTCTGTTTGCATATAAACATGTACATTGATATAATATTAATACAGATCGCTACGATACGTAATTTGGACATCGTTAGCTCTGTTTGCATATAAACATGTACATTGATATAATATTAATACAGATCGCTACGATACGTAATTTGGACATCGTTCCAGTTTATTTTATGCTACTAATTTTTCTGTGCACAAAACACAAAACAAAAGAATTGACAACGACAGAGAAAACATGCGTACGGTACAAACTGATGATGTTGCTGTTGCAAATGTCACATCTGTTTCGCGGGCCTGTAGCCAGAGGAAGTCCGGGGGGAATCAGCCCCCCTGTAAGAATTTTGAGCCCTCCTAGAAAGTTTTTTAACTTTATTTGTAAATAATCGAAAACTCTGAAGTATGCCTCTCGTGAAAAATGTTTATCTTCCCTAGCAAGGTGACTTGGTTACGGGCCTACCGCGATGGCTTGTAATGATTAAGTCACAAATAGCTTTTACGTCCAAGTAATGAAAATGACGATATTGAAACTAAACACATTTTTGCGGTAAAATAAAGAAAATACCTTCGTATTTTGATCCATCGGATCGTTCAGATACACCAAACCCTGAGCGTTTATCGTTTTTCCATTCACCAATGTACGTTTCCGTCACGGTCGGATCTGAAAACAAATATTTCTATTAATTTTCATCTTGGATAGATTTCGATTTGCGATGCCGAGGGACAGGAAGTGGTTCGTGGTCGTACTACCAAGAATAATTATTTGTGCAATAGTAGTACTGCCTTAGTGAGAACCATTATTATCGATGCGATAGAGTCAAAGTAAATATTTTGATCGCATTCAGGAGATGTGCCCGACCAATCCCAACTTTCCCTCGTATCTACACTACTGCCAAGATGTGGTACCTTTGAACTCAATTTGTTTCGCTGTATCGTTCTGAGTTTCAATTTAAGAGCTCTTTTCGAATATTAATCCTCTTGGTTGACCAATGCCCAAAAATGGTCTTATTTTAAAATTTATTGCGTATACTGAAACTGGCAATAAGGTATCATTTTTAGTATCAGTTATAGAATTTTGGCACCTTTTCAATTATCTTCCCAGCCCGCGTTTGCCCAAAAATGGTCGAATTTTGCAAATTTTTGCATATTTGAGCTTTCCGCGTCCAAATTTGAAATGTTTTCAGTTTGGCTGCGGTTTAACCTACATCACTTAGAACAAAATTATCCTTCAGTAAGGCGTAATAGCAACTGCATCATGTTCGTCATCTCACGTGGTTCTTTTCAGAATTCTGCATTTCAGTTGGATTAAAATAATTTTTGTCTCAATACGGGTAGTATAAATAAATAGCGACTGAATATTTTGTGATGTAATTTTGAATAAAAACACGGCCAATGTAAAGAACAGGGGCGGAACAGTATTATCAGCATATTCCTAAGCCTAAGCCTAACCCTAAGCCTAAGCCAACCAAAAAAATTAGTCTTAAGCCTAAGCTTACTCTAATCTTGTCCCACAGACAAACATTCCGCCCCTGATCTTTACATGGGCCTTACTGTGGAAACATATGTTGTTGAGTTGTTCGAGGTTAATTTCTACTGTACTTTATAAAAACTTAAAAATTCAAATTTCTACAGGTACCTGACATGCATTTTCATATTGGAAAACTTAAGCACATTAACGCTTGATTTTAACAGTTAAATACAACTAAATTAGCAATTGCAGCAGGCAAGACTATTTGCTAATGTACGCAAATTTAAAAATTAATTACAAATTTTAATATATATGTTATATATTATATATAAATGTATAATTATATATATTCTTAGAAGTGCAATTATGCAGGAAAATTGTTATAAACAAAGTAGGCATTCATTGAAATTACGATATATTTTTTTGCAAATTATACACCGTTTTCCCATGCCAATACTATAGCCACAATTTCAAACGATGTTTGGTTATCCACTCAAAATTCCTGGAGACAAGAAAAAAGCACTTTTAACAAGATTGAACAGCCTTTTGAATTGAAAAGATCAAACAATGTGGTCTACACGAGGTGATGCGTTTCTGACGGAAACCTTGCCCACATCTGTGGCTAGGAGCTCACGCTTTCATTTATTTTGTTCCTTTTTCGTTAATAAAATTCTATTGCTGTTATGGCCATGTTACTTTAAGGGGCGTCCAGGTTTATGGTAGATCTATAAAAGAGTAGGTATAAATTCTAGATTACATTTTTTGTTTAGGTTTAGGCTTAGGCTTAGGCTTAGGAACCCATTTTTGTAACGCTTAGGTTTAGGCGTAGGCTTAGGAATACGCTTCATCGACTGTTACGCCCCTTAAAGTAACATTGGCCGCGGTTATAATGGGTTTAGTATAAGTCTTAACACTGTTAGCCCATGCTGCGATCCAGCCCAATTCCAAACTGGGCCAGTCTAAAACGGAACTATGACTTTGGCAAGCCCAAGGTGGCATTCTTTCTTTGCTTAACCTGCACGCATGGTGATTCGTAAATACCTTGATGCCGTGAACAGTTTTGATTGGCTGGTGCAAATACTCTACTCTCTGGTTTTTTCATGATTACATAGTAAACAATCAAAATGTATAAGCAGATCAGAGAGAATTTTACAATTAAGCTTTAGGCTAATCCAAAGTGAAATTAGGATAGTGGCCAGTCTACGGCTATAAGGTAACCAATCAAAAAAAAGCACATGATTGTCGGAAAGAATTCCACCTTGCGCTAGCCAAATCGTAATTCCGCTTTACACTAACCCAATTCGTAATTGGGCTCAGTTACGGCTCGGGCTACGACATACATATCATAAACCGCCTCTCAAACCCCTGACATATTTCCACAAAAATTACACTTCCACCCACCGCTACGGCTATCCACGTCACAGGTACACAATGTGTACAGATTTCCAAAATGTGCAAACTCGTACGCCCGATATGTTTTCGCAACTCATACGCCCCTATCTATCACAGTTTTGCTTACCGACACTATCATCAATTTCAAACGATGAGTCTTGTGCCATCTTTTTAACGCCGGCCGAATCTTCACTGTTGCAACTGGTTGAGCTTCCTGAACTGCGAAGAGATCCTTTAATCAATGAGCAACATTGTGTTTTGGGGGGCTGTTGCTGCTCGTAGAACGAAATTTGCAAAAATTGTGCTTTGCAAAATGTAGGCAGTGCGACAATAAAAAACGCTAAATTGCGTCATAGATTTAGTGCAGTTTAGACATTTGCAATTGATTATAAAATCTAAGAAAGTGTGCAGTTGTGTGTGCTTCTTAGGCGTTCGTAGCCACTGACGAGCGGCGAGGCGGTCAGCATTGTCTAGAAATGTTTTTTGGGCCCACCTAGAAAACGATTAATTTCGTTTGTATTACGTCATCCGATATCCTTGCATGCTCCTTCTAAAATTAGCTTCTTACTAGCATGATGAGCCGTCTACGGGCGTGTATTTCGTATTAACTAAGACTTGTAAAGAATTTCAGTTTTTCAGTCATTTTGTATTATGCGTAAACTGGTAAGTTTACTGTTGCTCAGGAATTTGCTAAAATCGACAGTGAAAACAATTGAATTTTTCAAATTATTGTACCCATGAGCGCATACAAGTGAATGGCTAAAACGGTATATTTCTTCCACAAATTTCACAAGAGCCAAGCAAATTGCTTTTAACCGACTTTAGATTCTCCTTCCAGTATTTAGGGGTAAAAATGTTTCTGTACATTGAATTATATCTTTCTGAACTGAACTCATAGCTGTGCCGTTAAGAATAATTAGGTGCGCCTGCCCAGCCCGTTAAAGGATTAACAGGACGATGACAACATCCCTTCTTGGTTAACAACCTATTATAACGATAACAAGGATTATTGTTTTACAGAAATTAAGTTAGTAAAAGTGAATTTCTACAGCATTTTGAAGCACAAACTTTAAACTGACATAAGATGAACAAGAAGCAGTTACAGTTGCTTCTCAACCAGTGCCTAAATAGGTATGAAACGTTTAAAAGTATGCCATGGGAAAACGCCAAAGCCTAAGCCATGTCAAATGGGGACTACCCAGTATTCTGCAGCTTTAATCGAAAGTAAATTTTCAAAATTTCTATAAAGATCAACAAAAGGCAATAATTATGCTGCAGCAATACAATAATTCACGTGCATCGCGATGGCTAAATGACCCACTATTCCAAAGTAATATTAATTTGCGCACGTTGCCAATTCATGGTGATTAACATTATTTTATCGACGTTGACTGGAACCAAAATTAATGATTCAGACCGAACCTGAATCGAAACCTTGGCTTCGCCCATATGGTGTCAGCGAAAATATTAACCAGAATTGATTGTAGTCCTCCTATAAAGTTTAGTTTCACCAGGAGTGCGTAATACAAGAGTATGCAACTCCTGGGGTTCCACACGGTACAAAATGTACCACTGGTCGTTGTGTTTTGGCCGACCCCACTTATTTAGAGGACAGTGGTCGCTGTCACATGCAATATCCTTAAATTAAACTACAAGTAGCGCATTTTTAATGCCGTATACGGACAGTGTCATGGTTCGCACAAGTTGCCCTCCCGAATAAGGGAGAAAGGACAAAAACGCAACGCGTGAGGGATCAATTCGTTCCTACGCAGAATGTACCCAGTTGCATCATCCTGTAAAAAGAGTTATTATCGACTCTTGATTTCATGCATTAATTAAACCTAGTTTTCAAATATTTACCAAGGTTCAAAATTTGAAATAACTAGTGTATATAGTTTTCATTGTTTTAGCACGGCAACAATAACTTTTAACTCAACGATATTTTGAAAAAAAGACTATTAATAAAGTCGCACGGTTAATATTAAGCACTAGTTCAATTGTCACGCATAACATTGTGGTGTATGGTTAGACAGAAAATTTAGGAGTAAAGAAGATTATGAAGATTTAGATAAATGAAAAAACGTTTCGCATTCAAAATAATTTACAGATAGCGACGGGATCGTAGCCAATGAACGCCAAGGGGCTCCCTAGAACATTTTTGGCCCGTTGAGAAAATTTTCAACCTTGCTTGTAAGTCATCGAAATCTTTTGTATATGCCCTCCTAACAAAATCTTTAGCCTTCCTCTGAAGATCATGTGGCTACAGGCCTGGATATCGAGGCGTTTTTACTGAAACGTTCTGTTTATATTTTTGATACCACTTAAGAAAAGGCAATTGAAGTTATAGTCCTTTTGCCACTAAAACTCCTAACAGTTAGCAGTGAGTTCAGAGATATCGAAGCACCGCCAAATCGTCGTTTGAAAGCGTTGAAAACTCTGAATAACAGGTTAGCTTAGTGAAAATAAAATCCTGGTTACACATCTGAGTAAAGCTATAAACAGGATAGAAATCAAAAAACAAATAAGTACAGAGTTAAACTTGGAAGTTTTTAACATATTAATTACAGTTAATTACTTAGCTAATATTGCTATAGTTGTAACGAATTTCAGCTCGTCAGAGGCTGAGAGGTTATGTTGACAGAGTTAGCAGCCGTTGAAGTTATTTCAAGCTAAATTTGTGATCTAAAATGCAGCCCTATTTCTATTTATATGACGACTAGCTGAAACTTCCAGAAACAGTTGGTTTTAATTTGCGATTTCAGTAATTTCACCTAATTCTACTAACTTTAGTTTAATGATTTATGTCTTCAAGATTACGAATTAAAATAGAAAGCATTTTACTTTTAATATGAGAAATTTATTAGTAGCTTTATAGTACTACAACTACTTATCTAAATTATGAGTGGTTTGTGGTTAGCTAGCACTTTTCAGAAACAAAACTTATTAAGTTCAACGTTACAAAATTCAGCGTTAAGCCCTATTTACACGTGCAAGTTTTTACCATGACTAGAACTCGCATTTTTTCATCAGCCAATGAAAAACCGACTGCAATAAATTCAGTGCACTTGCATGGTTATTCACACATGTGAACTAAATTCCTAGCTATCATTTTTAATGAATTATTTGCAGTTGCAAGTTTTTCGAATTGGATTTTGGACAAAACATGCAATTGCAAGTTGCAGCTGCAAGTTTTCGCAGCAAAAACTTACACGTGTGAATAGGGTTTTAAAACAGAGCGCATTTGTTTAAAGCCTTACTATACTTCATAAACTGATGGGATATACAAACGTATATAAGGTTCCGACCCTGGTATATTTTAACAGCTACAAAAATGCAATGAAATCACACGGATACGTTCAGTGGCGGACCCAAGATATTTTGGTAAAACTGACGGTTTTTGTTTATTTCGCAACTTCCCAGCTTTCAAATTATGCTGCTTGCTTACCAAATATTTCTATTTTAGAAAATGCCACCCTGTGCGCAACATTTTCACAACTCGTATTGTAACTGAACAATATTTTTCAACTATTCAGCTGGAAAGCACATTGTGAGCTTCGGAGGAACCGCATACGTATCGCAAAATATTCGATATAGGGAACCGACCTTAGCCCCGAGTCCCGTGGATGCGCGCATGAATGCATTAATTTAGAAAGTTAGTATGTTCTACAGGCAGAATAAATCATATTTACTCGAACAGAGTCCAACATTGATGAGCACGAGACAGCCCTACACTAAAATCTGGCTGGCTCATAACTGTTTTTCCACCCAGGTTTAGGCTCTGGACTAGGTTTTGGGAACGCTTACCTAAGTCAAAGCCTTAGCTAAAACGTTTGGCTAAACCTTTACCTGTGTTTGAACCTGAGCATATGCCTATGCTTAACCTTAAACGTAGTGGAAGTGTCTAAGAGCCGACTTATCCTCTGTTTATCTCTCCACTAATCTTGCTAGACGCAGTTTTGATTTTGCTCCTTTGTGCACAATTTTGACGCCAAAACAAATTTATATCTTGACCTCCAGTTTCAGTCCGCTAAAATCGTTTCCCTTGGCGTCAAACGAACCCCCAAATACGTTATTCCTGTAAAATTGTGATACGTGCTTGTCCGGGTGCATATGTGTCGATGCAGTGCACATGTATACTGCGCCAACCTGCAGAATACTTGTCGAAATATAGCCGACGAAAAAATGTAATTGGATAGGCGGGCAGTGTGGCGTAGTATAGAGCGTTCGCTTAAAGATCCATACGCTTGAGATTTGGAGCCAACGTCGCACCTGCCTTTCAAGCTGTTCAGTGAAAAAAGGCCCGAAATTCTCGTTGGTTCCAACTTCTGCTGACATTTCCAATTCAACTGAGTTTAAAAAATCAAAGAAATCAGTCGAGTTAATATGGTTAGTAGAAAAACGAATTTTAAGGACACAGCAAGCGTTCAACTGAGAGAGAGAAAGAGACGTGTTGCCTCCAACGAGTTACTCACCATCTCGGCGAGTAACGGAGCGACTTCTGCCTCGAATGCGATCCAAACTTGTCATTGAACTTCTTAGTCGGTCAAAAAATCGTACACTGTGTTGCTGTTGCTGTTTTGAACGCCCGCGTAGTGGAGCAATATCTACGATTTGAATGCTACTTAGCGATGTTGTCGAACGCGATCTGATTGGCGGAGGGCGTTGTTCGGCTGGAGATGGCAAAAATCCAACTTGTAAACAGACGATGATTTAAAGTTTACGTTTTTATGCCTGATACAGCGAGTGATTGTAAAACAATATCGCAAACGGATAGCGATCAAAATAACGTAAAATTCAAAATGAATATTGCGAAATTACCTATGAAGAGAAAAGTTTAGATTTTTGCGTTAACACGATACTCAACTGTGCAGATATTCCCGTTGTACTCCGAAATGATATTAATTGGTTTCTTAGAGTCAGGCCCGTAGCCGCATTCACCTTGCTTAGGGAGGCTGAAAATTTTTCAGGACGGGCATACAAGGGGTGTCGAAGATTTACACGCAAGTTTGAAAAAATTCTAGGGACGGGCCAAAATTTTTTTCAGGGGACTGAGTCCTCCCTGGTTTCCGTCTCAGCCTACGGGTTCGCTTAGCGTTGTTCACATTTCATATTTATAGCGGCTAACACAAAGGTGTAACACGATAATAATGTCAATAACACAAAAAGGACCAATTAATTATCAGAACAACCAATATAATCTGAGATAAGGAGATTGATTTGTTGAAATTCATTTTTAATTTTTATTGGTCGAAACACTACAGAAACTGATAATCAGTGAAAACCGAAATGAAACAATCAACAGCGGGTTTCGATTGACTTAATCTACTTACTAGAACCAACAGTACATGATACTGTTTAACAAAAGTAGGCAACCAACTCTGTGGGTCCCGCACGGTACAAAATGTACCACCGGGCGTTGCATTTTTGGCCGACCCCATTTATTTAGAGGGGAGTCGCTGTCACATGTAATACCTCTAAGTAAAACTATACGCGGAGCATTGTTGATGCCGGATACATAAAGTGTGATGGGTTAAGGTTCACACAAGTTGTACCCAATTCTAAATAGGGGGCCAATCGAAAACGTAGCGCGTGCCGGGTACATTTTGTACTGTGCGGAACCCTAAGAGTTGCATAGTCTTGCATCAAGTATTCTTGATAGAACTAATAGCGTGTCGTTTGTGTAAAACCGTTATTTGAAATATATTTTGAGACGGCATATAAAGGTAAACTGAACGTCCGCTTTACCGAATACAACATTAGGAGCGGATCCAGAAAGGTTCATTTGGTGCCCTTGAACCCGCTCTTCGTATTAAGCAAAAAATTGGTCACGTTGTGTCAAAACAACCATTGAACTCCACGTAAGCATGTGAGACATACTTGTCCTAGTGCGTATTCAATAAATGCAATGCACATTGTGTTGTACGCTTGCTGTCAGCAAACGTTCGACACATATAGTCGACGAAAAAGGTAGCTGGAGAGGCGGGCTACGTGGTGCAGTGGTAGAGTTTTCGCTTAAGGATCCGTTGTGCTGCGAGTTCAATCCCCGCTCAGGAGGCCCGCTTTTCCAACCGCTTAGTTAAAGGTCTGATGTTCCGGTTCCTACACAGCTGACATGGGGGCTACTTCGTGAGATAGCAAAACGAAAATGGTAGTTAGAGAGGCGGGCTACATGGCGTAACAGCGTGTGCCTGTCACACAGATGGTCGCTTTTTCGAAACCACCCGTAACCCGCTTTTCCAGCTGCTTATTTGAAAGTCTGAAGTCCCGGCTCCTACCTAGACTGACACATCCCTTAAATTTTTTACAGGTTCTGCCCAAGATTGTCTGCCAATGAAACAATAGCTGAACAGAGAATAAACCAGACTAAACAGCTTTAAATAATGATTTAGTACCTCAGACCACTCAAAACGCGTATTTGAAATATTAATGGGATTTTTAGGTCATTCAGTTAAGGTTTAAACGATTTAAAGGTAGATTGGAAGATAACGCTGCATGAGCTGTATTAGATGCAATCTTTAATAGAGATTGTTTACAAGTTGTCATCTTACTAGAAAAATGCAAATATTAAGAAAAGTTCAAATGAATCGAATGCCCGCGTTCAGATGCCACGTTGATCCTTGGATATTTTGAATTTGTATGACCACCGACAACCAATAGCGAAAACAAATTGCATTGATCAAGGCCCATTGCCAGCTTATGACGCCAGGGTGACAAAACAATCATAGAAGAAATATTTTTTGATTTCACAGGACTTCTATGCGGACAAAACAAAATTTTACTAGTGAAAGGCTAAAATTGTTTCAAGGAAGCTCACAGCTCAACGGTTTCACTCTGGCTATGGGTCCGCTTGCATTACGACGTTCAATCAGCCTACTACCAACGAAAAAGTAAATATTTGCAAGTACGTCAAACAGAACATTCTGCACAACACACAAGCAGGGGCGGATACAGAATTTTTTGACGGGGGGCGGTCTGGCAAATGTCATGAAACGCAAAAATTGTAAGGCAAGGACCTTATCATTTTATCACCAAAAAATGTTCAGAGGGTGAATAATTGTAACGTAGGGAGGGACCTTACCATTTTATCAGAAAAAATTCTGCGGGAAAAAATTGTGTTTTGTACAAAAAAATTTTCTGAGGGAAAAATTGTACGGTAGGGACCTTACCATTTCAAAATAGCAAAATTTCTGACAGGGGTAGTACAGCCCGCCCCCCTGCCTAAATCCGATAGTGCATACAAGACTACAAATTAATCCACGAAATGACGCAACTTTTATATTAAAAGTGGTTTCACGACAATTCGTCGCCCGACAACTTGTAATCCGAAATTTTACCAACTCGACAGTTCGTCACCCATCGCTATGCTTAGGTTTATGGTTAGGATTACAGTCGGGACATCGTATTCCGCGCTGGGATTGATTTAAAAAAACTTGAACTTTTTAAAATCATGATGAGTTTACAGAAGCACCCCCAACCCTGTCGGACTTAGAGTACCAAAGAGGTCCATTTTTACCCGATACAAAATTACATTTTGCTGTAATATTCAACATGCCAAAATGCGAAGCTTAAAAGTAATCGCACTTCCGCACCCACCACCGCCACTGCGAACGACTGCAGGGTTCAATTCTTAGGATATGACCCCAGCAGGAGTTTATTACTGTCTTGATTCGAACAGAATACAAAGTAGAGCGCTGCCCTATACAGTCGAACAATTTCTTGACAACATTTACTGGTATACAGGACGGCGCTAAGCGAAAACTGGAACTTTTCCAGGGGTGCCCATTTTCGGGTCAAGAGGGCCTCGAACCTCATAACCACTGCCCTCTGCTAAGTTTTTTAAAAACGTCCTACTAAACTTCTAAAAGTTTCAGCCAATTAAAAATGGTTCTGATCATTGTACACTTAACACTATTAACGGTACAAATAAAGTTAGGGTATGGTGCTTTAAAAATAACTTATACAAGCTAAGTTTGATATACTTACAACCACAACTGGTGAAATTGACGAAATTTAACCAAATACATCCTAAAATTACGGTGTCAAGAATTACCGCAACACTTAAACTCAACGTTTTGCTGATTGAAAAAGTTCAGCGTCACAATGGTCGGTAAAAAATTAATCCAGGAAACTTAAATTTATTTCAAAACATTTAAGCTCAGCGTTGACTTTGTGACAAAGTATACTGGTACACGTAGTTGCACACATGTGCAACTGGACTAAAGCGCTTCTCCGGGGATAGGTTATTTTGTTGCCTGGGCCCCTTATATTTAAGTAAACGAAATTAAAAAAGTTTTGAATAGCTGCGGTGCTTTACAGATATATAAAATACATCCGAAACAATAGGTTTCCTCAATGCATAGTATTAATTTGCATACGTAACGCAAACAAAAATCTGTTTCAACGCTTGCCAAAATACGTGTATGTGGGGCGTTCCAGCTTTCATATATACATGTTCGCAAGTTATCACCTTTCTGAAGAGGCGGTTCAGACAAAATACATCTCTTACAATATATAGCTGGTGAATTGAAACTTAAAATTGAAACTATACCTTCGAGCGTCCCCACGGGGGGCATTGGGGGCCGAGCCCACCTAAATTTAGCTGGTGTCCCACAAACTGGGTCAGTCCAAAAGTAAACAATCTTGAGCTGCAATTGTACGGGTGCCCCAAAATTATTCGGTGCCCTCAAACACATTTTCTGCGCACGCCTCTGATAATACCCGGATGTTTGTTTAAAAGTTAAAACTGAAATAAAATGTAATTGATACTGTCATACTTGACTGCAGATAGAATTTTAAAATTGATTTGTAATCTAACTACAGAAATGACAAATTTTAGCGACCGACCGCAGCGAACAACAAAGTTTTTTTGAGGATTTATCAGTTTAATCTTAAGTATTGTACAAGTAATCATTTTCACTTCAAGAATTTGGTGCAAAGTATGTATAGGCACTCCACGCGCTTGTATACACCCGTGGTTAACGCTTAAATTTTACTCTTAAGCGTGCATTAAATTCGTTTGTATCGAATTAAGCTTAGGACTACGCAAGGAATAGATCGGTTGAGATTAACGTTGTTGATCTTAAGTATTGTACAAGTAATCATTTTCACTTCAAGAATTTGGTGCAAAGTATGTATAGGCACTCCACGCGCTTGTATACACCCGTGGTTAACGCTTAAATTTTACTCTTAAGCGTGCATTAAATTCGTTTGTATCGAATTAAGCTTAGGATCACACAAGGAATAGATCGGTTGAGATTAACGTTGTTGAACGCAGCATGCTAAACCATGCTTTGTTTCTGCTAACAGGGACGTAGTCAGAATTTCACTTCAAACCGCTTATAACTTTGCATAAAAGAAACTTTTTTGGCCTCCGAGATGAAACAAACTGTTTCAAATCTCGTTAAAATGTTTTCCATGGTCAGTTCTGAAGTTTGCTACAGGGAATATATACCCTCAAATCTTCCACTTGTATATGCTCCTGTTTGCAAGCTAACAATGTCCAAAATTTGAACTGCTACAAACGAGGCTTAGGCTTAGAAATATGCTTGTACAACTGTAACAGCTCTGTTCCTTACATTGGCCAATAATTCGAATAGATATAAACCATTACAGAAAGAAGCAATTGTAATCTATTGTCTGAAAAGCGCAAACTTCTTAAAGCTTCTAGACTAATGGCCCTGAATATAGTCAATTGCATCCGACAAGATGTGGAATAGTAAAAATCAGCCATGATCTAAAAAATACTTAAAAAATTATCTGAGGGATTAGATCTTGAGTCCAACTGTTTTTTTTTTTTAAATTTACGGCCCAGCGTCATATTCTATATGCTGTGTAGCACCTAATACACAGTGGCTGATCCACAGTTTAACTTTCGAATTAGCAAATGGTGAGCTTCGAAGTTAAGCACATGGTTAGAATTTAATTTGACCCACGTCTAAGCAAAGTTTGGACTTTAATGCTGATGTAGTTCACTTGTTTGAAATTATGTTATTAAAGCAGGCAACGCGGTATGAATTCGGTGAAGGCGAACCGGCAAATTTTCAATAGATTTCATTTTAAATTTTAGATCTGTTTTTAAACTATCGTTTAAAAGTTTTCGTGATGTGATGGTTAAAGCTATCCGGATTGGGCGGGCGCCTGGGCTGCCGCCCCTCAAGGTGACTGCCCCTGGCCAGGTAGTATTAAAGTCAGCCCCGCAACCATTGTTCGTAGAGTTAGAGGGGGCACGAACATTACCAGATGGGGAAAGGAAATTTTCCTAAAATTGAGCGCTGAAATGACCCGAATAAGAGTTGGGACTGAAATTTATTTGGCCTCTGTAGTGGGAACCCCCTGTTATTCGGTTACGGGCTGTTATTTATTTTTAACCCGCCTTCCGCCGCCTTTCGTCACTGATATATATCGGATATTGCAACTTATTTGTCTTGTTTCAAAAACTTGAGTAATGATGCAAGAGGAGTGCACTTTCAAAACTTAAGTATGCTTTAAAGATTTGAACTCAAGTTTTTTATCCTGGAGTCATGTATGCAATACAATTAGTAATAATTGACATTTATGGTCTCTAATTAGGGTTTAGAGACTCTATCCGTTGACGGGCTCTTATTAGGGATACGGACTCCTATTGATTGAAACTTAAAATGGGGTCCCCCTCTTATTACTTCCACTTATTCGGGTCACTACAGTACTTTTAATGCAGTTGAAAAATTGGAAGTCGGGGGCTACGGGGCGACGCCCCTTACAGTTGCAAGTCGTGTTAAAGTATAAAAACTTACGTCCTGCGCCTTCGCCAGACGAATGCTGATAATCGATGTCGTTGGTTGAATTTTGTTTTTTGATCCGCATCCCAAAAAACCGTTTTTTCACTATTGATTGTTCGGACGATGACCTCCTGGTCGAGCCTGAAATGTAACACACACGAAATAGCCATTGCTTTTAATAATATACCTGATTGAACCCGAATAGCTAAATTAGGCTACACATGTAGAAGAACTAATTCTCAACATGGATCACGAAACATTTCCATGGCAATGGCAAGCATAATCTAATCTGATATTTCCAAAGAAAGTTAACTTCCATCCCTGGAAATGTTTCGTGGTTGATACTGTGTTGTACTAAACAATACCAGTTTAACCAGAAAGGTTTCCGCCTTTTTCCACTCAAAAATTTCATGCCCTTGCCCAGGAAACATTTCGGCCCCGCAAACAAATTAGCCAAAATATCAGCATGCATTGGCGGATCACAGTGGGAAACACTCCAGCCTATATTCTCTAACAGTGACAAAAAAACCAAAGGTTTTGTATTAAGGTTTAGCACTAAAATAGCGTTCAATTTTTCACTATGCTCGCTTCTTTTGCGAATTTTCCTTAAATATTCTATCTAGCACGGATCCAGTTTTGAAAATTTCTAGATCCGCCGCAGACAGCATGCCGCCAACGTGAATTTTGGAGGAAACTTCAACGTTTGGGAATTATTATGCCATGACATTGTAACTGATTACAACGATACCGGTCAACGGTGGTTTGAAATTCGAAAAGAAAAATCGTTTCAGTTTCGACTTTGGTATTCTCAACTACCGAATCAATAAATTATTAAATATGCGGCTTGGTTGAAAAACAGACGCTATACAGATTGTACACTCGAAATTGTAAACTTTGTATTAGCCAAGCATGCAACAAATATGTTAGCATAAACTGCACTTCAAATTATCGCATAGGTTTGATTGCCAAGAAACGCAACACTTGCAACAGAAACACGTAATGCAATCGATTACAGGTTTTCCCAATTTCTAGAATGCTAATGCGCCTTATTCTGGCAAATTCTTAGATAACAAAAATTTGCAAACCGCAACTATTCTTAGCTTAGAATCGAATTTACCGGTTTTCCCAATTTCTAGAATGCTAATGCGCGTTATTCTGGCAAATTCTTAGATAACAAAAAATTTGCAAACCGCAACTATTCTTAGCTTAGAATCGAATTTACCGGTTTTCCCAATTTCTAGAATGCTAATGCGCGTTATTCTGGCAAATTCTTAGATAACAAAAAATTTGCAAACCGCAACTATTCTTAGCTTAGAATCGAATTTACCGGTTTTCCCAATTTCTAGAATGCTAATGCGCGTTATTCTGGCAAATTCTTAGATAACAAAAAATTTGCAAACCGCAACTATTCTTAGCTTAGATGATTTCCGGTTTTCCCAATTTCTAGAATGCTAATGCGCGTTATTCTGGCAAATTCTTAGATAACAAAAAATTTGCAAACCGCAACTATTCTTAGCTTAGAATCGAATTCTGAATTAAAATGTTATAAAACTATTTGTCACACTTTCGATCTGTGAAGAGTGGAAAAAAAGACTTTTGGTCGCATCTTGAAAATATAACGATTTTCTGCTAAAACGGCTTTTAACTTAAATCAGAGTCTTTAACAGTAAACATAATTGTAGCCAGGTCTAACCAAGATAACAGAATTCACCAACGGTTCAATTTAAAGCAGCCCAGATGTATAGATGGAAAATTTCTAGTTCCGATTTCGATATAAATTGCCAATTTTCTAGATTCCATTTTGATACCGTTCCACTTTGCTCCCTACAATTTACACGTTGCCCATTGCTGTACCATTGTTCGAATTGCTGGTGGCAACAAACGTGTTGTTGCCGGCACTTGTTGTTTGGCCACTTGGATTGCTTGTCGCGTTCAACGCAAATCCGCCACGCGTTGTTGTTCTTGTTGTTACGCTGCTTGTACTAGGACCAGGCACCGCTGTTGCAGTCGTCATAGAGGTATGTTGATGGTTGCTGTGTAAGACAACACCCGTAGCTAGAAACACACCGATTTAGATTGCACTTTATGCGTCGTCAAGGCGACTTCCAGTGAAGGATGAAAGATTTTGGGACAAAAATCCATCCACCAGGCCTTCCGTACTGGAAAATGCTATGATACAAATTGATCTCCAATACGCCCAATGTGTTTCCAGTAAATTAGTTGAAAACTGATTTTGTACGTGTAATGAGCCGTCCACCTGATACTGCGCGCACTACTGTAAAAAATTGTCTAGGTCTGGGTAAGGACCTATGTCACTTTTTTGAAATTCTATACGAAGGATGCAATATTCAGAACTCGTCTATTTTTAAAGTCCAAGGACAACGCAGATATACTGCTTACAGGATTTCTAATGTCGCTACGGCTATAGTAAACAGAGCATAACGCCCTTACTCTATAACGAGACACTTCACAAGGACCAATTGTTGTACATTTGTTTAGCAGAACACTATGCACAAAGAAATTAAAAATTATTTCGCAGAAACATCGCAGTAGCGAGAGTCTACCATTTGTCAGTAGTCCCTGAATCTGTTTTGTCTCTACTTCCTTAGAACACTGTCAGGACAAAACGGGCTAAGTACATGGCGTGTGTTGTCATCAGGCCCTGTTTATAGCATCGATTTTTGACACTGGTCCTTAGGGGGTAGGTGGACAATTTTCTACAGCTATGCGCGCAGTATTACGTGGTTGACCAATAAGAATGTTAATAAATTTCCATCTCTGGTTCGGCAAAGTATACAATTTAAAAAATGATATATTTATTAATAGTTAATCATTTGCACACGCATTTCAGTTAAAAAACCGACCGCTCCGTAAAACTATCGTGAAATGATACTGAGAGACGGGCGCCAGACCCAGTGACGAGCAAGCCACCAACGGGTCTGAGCATCCCGAAAACAATTTTCCCACATGTAATACTACAAATGTTTAAGCATCGCTTGTAAAGTCATGCGAAACCTTTGAATGCTTGTTCAAATATTCTTACTCGACAATGCAGAGTTGTTTACAGAATTGAACGGCCAGTAGTTAAAAATTATTTCAGACGAGATTTCAGAAGCAGTGTAGAAGCGAATACAGACCACAAGCAATAGTTTAAAAGCATGTACGCGTTCTCTACATTGGTCTCTAACTTTTCAAATTTTTGGCAGAAAGATTAGGTTTAAATTTTGGTTCAGGCTTTAGGGTACTTTTAGTGTAATGCTGAAAATTATCATAATCGGTCCGGGATCCGCGGACCGGTTATGCAAAATAGATAAAACTTTACAAAATGCCTGTGTTTAGATCTGCTCAGCATTCTTCTGTGTAGAAAAATCGAAAGTCGGAAAGTTAATTTTGTGTATTTCGTATTAGTTGTTTTCTGAATGATTCCAAATTCTACGGTTGCACAGGCCGCCCGCTTGCGATCGCGAGTGGGATGGTCCTGGGCAACTGGTATTGATTTTTGCGGTTGGACAATATTGCAACCATGCTGGGCAGGTTTAAGCGTCGATCGGCCTGACCTGCCGCCGTTACCGATTCCTACATTTTCAACACCTGAGATAATCGTAAGTATATTTCATGAGTTACGTACGTGTAAATTGATTGTCGGATTTCGGAATCTAAAGGTTTTAACCCAATTGCATTCAGGAATCTATCATAACGTTTATGTAATAATAACTATCTAGTTAATTTTTGCAAATGGCTCAATTACCAGACCAAAAGA
The DNA here is from genome assembly GCA_030248215.1 of Enoplolaimus lenunculus. Lineage (NCBI taxonomy): Eukaryota > Metazoa > Nematoda > Enoplea > Enoplida > Thoracostomopsidae > Enoplolaimus > Enoplolaimus lenunculus. Next base: position 106,965 of record JASANG010000412.1, on the reverse strand, counting down.
AACCGGTGCCGTCCTTTCAGTCACTGGGGCGGACATTCGTTCTACATGCTCAACTTCTACGGATCTCAACCCTGATGCACGGGAGTTTCGTTCTTCAAGCTCCGGTGTACGGCAGGCGATCGCCCTGCCGGCACCGGTGCCTAAGTCAGCTAGCGCACCTAGCGCGGAACGAGAAACAGATCAGGTAATTGTTGAGTTGACTTTTCTTACGTAGACGATTGTTGTAGAGCGTAGGATATTTCATATATAAGGAGTTGTTAATTCTACCATTGTTATTGAAGTTATGTTTTTTAACTATTTTATGCCTTTTCCGCCATAAATGGCCTTTCTACTTTTTAGTACATTTACATTCTTTAATAAAGTGTTCACCAAATTCGCGCAATTCCTGTAAGCATATATGATTTGGCCTGAGAAATTCGTATCCGATGTTTAATCCACATTTTTCGGTGATTTTCCACAAATTAGAGTAACACACAGAAATAAGAGTTGTGCGAGAAGCCTGGGCTGATCTGCCCCAGGTTAAGTGAATAAACACATAACTGGCGGATTGTGGTCTTCTGTGTTTTTTCTAGTCGAAATTCTTAGTCAAGTAATTTTAAGTAGACTTAAGTTAGTATATCGTGTTTATGCCTAAGTTTAGTTAAATTCCTAGCCTAAGTTATTATTTCCTTCGGGACGGTACGTGGCTCATCGAGAATTAGCCAGACGGGTCCGCCAGGTATCCGGTTATCCACCTGGTGTCCAATGTGCAAGCCGCTACCGCGGCCTATTTTATCGGCCCGGTTCCGTAGAAGTCCCCCCCATCTTCTGTGTTGTAGTAGTGTGTGATTATTTTGTCCCGTGTAAGCCCACCGTAATAGCTGGAAGGTCCCGCCTTCATCTCCAAGGGTGGCAGTAAAAGGGCGTTTTCTCGTAGCACCCCTTGAACTCGGCGCGTCATATCCTCCTACGGTACCGGACCCGCGGCTTTGCCGCCTAATAAAGGCGGCTGGGATTCGGCTGATCCACTCATAGGGGTGTATCTGATGAGTGTGATCACTCGGGGTTTAGGGACGTTCATCGGGGACGTCGGCCGTCCATCGCGCGAAGCCCGCTGGATGGAAGCTCGTTGGTGGGATCCACGCTGGCGAGTTTCCTGAATGCGGGTGGGACGGTCACTCCTCGTCGGGGGTTCCGACTCTGTTTGTTCGCTCTTATTGCATGCACACTGGACCCTATGGACTTCGCGATTACCTCCAAGGATGTCGACCCAGGATGGAACCACTCCGGACATGGGAAACCTCTCGTCCTGGTTAAAGGTTAACACCTAGTAAAGTTAAGGGAAGCTGAGAGTGGGCAGCATTCAATTTCCACCTTTAGCTTTACATGCTTGTTCAAATATTCTTACTCGACAATGCAGAGTTGTTTACAGAATTGAACGGCCAATAGTTAAAAATTATTTCAGACGAGATTTCAGAAGCAGTGTAGAAGCCAATACAGAGCACAAGCAATAGTTTAAAAACCTGTCGCGTTCTCTACATTGTTCTCTAAATTTTCAAATTTTGGCAGTAAGCTTAGGTTTAAATTTTGGTTCAGGCTTAAGATTAGAATACGACGTGACCTTAGAGTCGCGGTTAGGTTTACGATTCACCATGTGACGCAAGCAGTACAAGAGCTGTTCTTGGTTTCTGAGCCCTATCACGCTGAGCATTAAAGGTCATGAAATATAGACAAGTCGACGTTTTGTACTGCAATATTTCTGTTAGTTTAAGTGAGGTTAGCCTGCAATCTATTACTAATAATCTTTGAAGCAATATACAATGTTAATTGCGCACAACGGCAGTTATTAAGTCTAAAGTAAGGTTTGTTTTAGTGAAAACTAGAGTAAAAGTTCCATATAAAGCGAGTAATGACTCATCTTACTTTTGGCGATATCAAAATTTTCGTGTTATAATAAAATAGGTTTGCAGCTTGCATCCTGGTTGAGAATTAGGTTTAGAAATAGGAATATGCTAAACGTTGGACCCCTTAAAAGTAAAATTGGCGCAATTTAAACCATGCAAAAATACTAGAGGATGCAAACCAGAACAACCAAACCTATTCTTAACAACACGAGTTAAAACCAAAATTTTGCAGTTTGATTACATATTAGAATTAAATTTGGCTTTTCGCTAACGTCGCCCGTGACCATTTTCGCTGCAATCTTTCGCAAATTATCCCCAATCATAAATTTCTGGTTCAGCGACTGTACAGAAAAACTTTTAACCGATTTACCCATTGCGGCTACGAGCTGAGCCCTAATTAAAATTCCTTAACATTGCAACCACAATTGAATACCTTCTTGACCTGAACAAAGGAAATTAATTGAAACATGTTGCATTTAGAGTAAATTTTCACGCATAGGCTTGGGCTTACCCTTTGAATTGAAGCAAGGTTTACATTTCGGTTTTTCATCACGCTGTGGTCAGGTCCGTAGCCAGGTCACTATGCTAAGGGGGGCTAAACATTTTTCAACATGGGAATTCAAGTGTGTTCAATGACTTACAAGCAACGTTCAGTATCTTCTGGAGGGATCCAAAATTGTTCCATGAGGGCGCCCCCTTTGACTGCGGACCCGGCTGTGGTATAGACTTTGAAATTGGCTTAGCATGAGGATACGCTCTAAAAAGTAACATTGGCCAAATTTTAAACAATTCAGAAGATTTGAAAGTTTCAAAATGTGTTTAGCCTGTCAACTCTGGGTAGCGAGTAGGCTGACGCCCTGAAATTTCTTCTGTCGATTCTCAAGACAATTTATTAATTACCTTCTTGATCCGAATGAAGTGAATTGCTTGAAGAATGTTGCTGACTGCGTTGTCGATGATATTCTGCTGCGACGCCAAACGGTACACTGCGGCGGATACCGTAGCCGTGACGCATGCCACGAAGCCATTGGCCTTGATATGTGCCTGAAATGAAATTTTTGATATTAAAACAACAATAGAAACTCGCGATCGCAATTTTTTGAATGCCTGATTTTCAATTTATAATCAGTGGCGCGCCAATTATGCGAGGGGGCGTTGCCATAGTCAATGTGACAGCGCTCAAAATCAAGAAAAATCAAAAAATTCTATAGATACATACATCATGATTATTTTATAGAGTGTTAGCGAGCAAAAAGCCGATCTAATTTTAGTCTTTAATTGAAAAAGTTTACTGCTAAAATTCCGTATTTTAAATTTTTTTCTAAGTGGGTCTTTGGGTGTGAGTTGCTCTCCCATTTTTGTACTGATTTAAGAAAAAATTGATACGGAAATTGTGATGCTGCCGCGAATATAAGACAACGGTCGCTCAACGTCTTTGACTTAAGACATTGAAGAAAAACGAAATAATAATTTTGTGGTTGCGTCGGTATCAGTGAGTCACTACTAAAACTTAGTCTTGAATGATTTATGCGTGGTTTATATTAATTTGTGTCTGCGATGTGGAAATTCTCACCGGCTATGGACGATGACGTTTGCTATTTGAAAAACAGCAGCTAGCGTTAAATATCAATAAGCCAGCGTCCACAGCCGGTGAGAATTTCTACATCGCGTACACAAATTAATGTAAACCACGCATTATATCAATGCCTACTGAATGACGAATTTAAAGTGATGACATCGAAGTGATAAACCAATTGTCAGTGTCATTTTGCTGAAATGTTACGCATTACTGAACTAATCAGAATCACATGTCCGTAGCCTACTTACATTGTTACAAGGGTTAAACATTTTTCAAAGAAGCATACAAGGGTTTTCGATGACTTACAAGCAAAGTCGAAAATTTTCTAGGGACTTCCTCCAGGGAGACTGAGTCCGTCTGTCCCCTTCCTCTGACTAGGAGCGTAATTAATCAATTAAATTTTTGCCTACTAATTCAATAAAACTACGGTTACTGACTTACCTCCATCAGCATACATCTCAGCGCCATATCCGTCTTGCATACCGTCCGACCATGTGCCTTCATAGCATGCTTGTGAGCTTCGACTCTGTCTCACTCCGTACCTTCCTTTGACACCCTGATTCCATTCGCCCCTGTAAACATACCGTGTATGATACTCAGCTCCAAGCCCGTGTTTTTTCCCGTTTTGCCACTGACCCTGATATATCGTGGTTCCTTTCGGTACCGTGTACACACCCGACGCTTCAAATCCATAACTATACGCACCCGAATACTCGCCTTCGCCCCTAGGGCCTGTACAAAGGCCGTAACCGTGCGCTTTACCGTCTTCCCATTCACCGCAATAAATACCGCCGTCCTCAAATTCAAATCTACCCCCACGAGATGTTGCTGTCATTTTTTTGTTGCAAAGCCAGAGGAAGGGGCGAATATTAACAACAAATACGAGTCCACCGGTGAATAAGCATTAGACGTACTGTTAAGTATACTTAAACTCGATAGCAAGGGACCGTATAACAATAAGTTACGTTGTACCCGGAGGGTGATATATATTAATTCGGGGTGTAGATAATAATTGTAGAGGAATTTTTGCTGAAACAGGAGTAGGTTTTGAAACCGCTGTAAAGGTTCAGAATCCAAACCCGATCGGTGTAGACTTGACGCGATTCGGTGCCATTTGTAAGAATGGCGCAAATAGTTGTGGTAACAAATTGGTAGCCATCATAAGAAAGAATTCACGAATATGCAGCGATAGGTTTACGGTTTTACAGGTTTTATCGTTCGACGCATGGAATCGAGTAAAGTATAACTTGAACCGCCTGTTGCGTTTTTATTCACCTTTACTGGCTTCTGATTGGTCTGTTTGAATAATTTACGTAAATAAATATGGCTGTCAAATGAACTTTCTAGCAGCCTCTTGTAGTTACTAACAAGATTAGTTGAAAAGGTTAAAACTAATACAGGGTTTGAGCAAAAGGAACCGGAGTTATGGTCAGTTGAAATTATGCTAATTTAACTACGGGAATATGTAAACAAAAATTTTGTATTAATTGGCGGAAGGAGTGTAAGAACGGTAAATAATTATATACAGTTCGGGGAAAAAATAGGAACTTCGCTACATGTTTGCTGGCAGGGTTATACAATATTACAATCCTGCGTGCATTTTATCTACAAATTATTATCTGAAAAACAAAATCCAAAGGATCATAAATTAGACTGGTGGGTTATGCTTGTTTTGCTAACATTTTAAATGTTAACACCCATTTAATTTTTTCAAAAATTAAACAAGAACCTAAGCGATAAAAATTGCAATCTAAAAGTTGAACCAAAGTAAAAACCTGGGCCAAGATTAGCGCCCGAGTGTTGTGCTGCCTGGCTGCAACAGAGCAAACTTAAGCTTTAGACTAATTTTTTGCTTAGGCTTATACTTAGGTATAAGCTCAATCTTACGCTCAGTAGCGACTCCGCGTGAAGTCTCGAAACTTTGAGGTCAATCAACGTTTTACCGTTAACATATCAATTAGAATTTTCGGTTTTACAACAGAAAATTTAAAAATTCAACATCTCTTTTCATTTTTCTGCAATCAATTACAAATTCATTGGCTCCAACCAAAAACCACCAGTGTCCATCATAGTTTACCAGTCCCCCCGCAACAATTACCTCGTGTAAATGCCTGATATTGTGAAAGTTGTCTATTCTAATCCTGGAATTATAGTTTCAATAATAATAATCCAGCGATCTTATACCTATAAACTTCCAAGCTCAAAAAATAATCCTTTTTGACCGAATACCCGAACAATGTGTGAGCTTGAGCACAGCCCTATAACGCACCAGAAACCACACTGTAGATTGAGTTATAATACCTTCAGCACAACATGCAGTACATATAAAATATTGATTTCTATGCACTTGCAGCTGCAATTTATATACGTGTGTGCGTCTTCCAAGCATTTGAACCGGGTTTTTACGCACGGAAACAAACTACCTTAAATGCTGTATGCTCATCACCGAAATAACGTTTTTGCTAAATAAATAGTTTCGCGTTGATTTTTAGCTCGTTGTAAGCTGCTTGCAAACTGCGTGTAAATATTGCAACCGTCACCTCACATATAATATGTATATATACCGATACATACACTCCAGACTTAAAATAATTCTACCGTACAAAGGTACCCCGTAGCGCAATAAAGTGTTCTAAGGAACATCCACCCAAAAATATATTCTCTGCTGACAGGACACCAGCTTCAAACCGTCAGAATATATACGAAACAATTATATATACGCTGTGTGCTATCAAGAAACGAGTTCAGTGCGAATTTATGCAAAATTGTACAAAACTTACATTAATAATTAAGCCCAGCGCCAAAGAGCACGCACCACATGTACCGTATAAATTTGAAAAAATCTTGCACGAGTAACCCCCCTTTTGTCAAATTGTGGGACATAAAAATGTATACCGCAAGCGGTTGCAATGCAAATATATGCACCTGCAGTTTTGGTAGAGTCGTTATTTTTTTGTTTCAATACACTTTTCAATACGCGAGGTATCACCATCAGCATAAAGGCCTCTCCCCTCGGCAGTTTAATGCTGCTTAACGAGAGCAGGAAATTCCGGGGGTACGCGGCGACTGTGCCGCGAACAACAACTGTTTCCGTTTAAACTGTGTCGGCGAAAACGAGAACAATTGAATTTAAAAGATTGCGTTTTTCAGTGCAACGCTTTTTTATATGAGTAGATCTTGCAATTGTTAGTTATAAAAAGTTTCTATGTGTCGCCCGTTTCGGATTCATCGCGGACAGCCAGACTATGCCTTCGTAATCAGGGTCCAAACCTGCTGTGTTCGCATCAAAAATTAGTACTGAAAATTAGTTTAGTTTTGTGTCCGCTTCGCTCTCGAGTAGGTCGCGCCCTCATCAAAATTTCCCGGATTCTTCATTGACGGCGGATTAGAGTGGCAAAAAGAGGCAATGGTTATAGAATGACAGCTGTTTCGACTGCAAGCATACGCGTTCAACAGGATTAAATATCGACTGCAAAATGTTATTTTACATTTTTACTAAGTCATACTTTGAAATTATAAAAGATACGTATAGCAGAAACAATGACCATTTAAATATAAGCCCAAACCTTAGCAAAGACATTTAAAGAGCTTGAATATGTTTATTTCGTTCGTTAGTTTAGGCAAAATATGCACAAATATTCGTTCAAATACTTTGAATGTTCAAATTTAAAAATTCAGGCTTTTGCTACGTAAACAAACCTACGTAAAATTAGCTTGTTTTGCAGTTGTTCAGCTATCAGATCGTCAACGATGTCCACTGAACGCAAATAATAGAGTCCGAGACCAATGTTATTTTTAAGGATGTCCCGTTTTCTAGTATTACTGCCATGAAGTAGGACTGTATTTTAGACTAGTTTCTGCTTAGGCATAGGCTTAGGCTTAGGCTTAGATTTCATACTTCTGCTTACGCGCTTATGCTTAGGCTTAGGAATATGTTTAATCTAGAGTTACCGCCTAAAAGTAACATTGGCCGTGCCAAAAATAACTTTTGAGCGTTTACCGGTCAAACTACGGAACAAGTCCGTCGGGACGCAAGAAGGATTTCATTTTGAACGACTTGTGTAAAGAACTACTGAGTACGCTCTTCTGTGCGGGCGTGGCCAACGTCCAGAATTTTGTAGCTCTCGGAAGAATGGTGTAATATAACTGGGTAACAGTGCTTATTTCATTCAATTTTCAAGGTAATATCGTCGCTATGTCTTGCTCGCATTTAAAAAAGATGGTTGTTAGACAAGCAGTTACTACAATGTGCAGTTATCTGTTCGAAGACTACAGCGAAATAATTCTACTCAGGAGTGCGTTTTTGATTATAGAAGACCCGACCCTTGTTACCTTAAGGTGCGTTCAGGTTCCTGGTGGGTCTATAGAAGAGTAGATTTAGTTTCTAGATTGCATATTTTTGCTTAAACGTAGGCTTAGGCTTAGGTTTAGGGCTTAGGAAAACATTTTTGCAACGCTTAGGCTTAGGCTTAGATATAGGAATACTCTTAATCAACTGTTATGCCCCTTAAAGTAACATTGGCCGCAGACCCTGTATTTTTAGTTAATGCATGCAGAGCTGAAAATTTTTCAGGAGAGGCATCCAAGCATTGTGCATGAATATATTCTAGAAAAATTGAAAATTTTCTGTGAAATATTATTTTTTCTGGTGGTTTAACAACCCCACCTCTCAGGCTACCAGCCTAAGAAATGGTTACGTAACAGTGAACTAAGACTTAATCGATAATGAATCTACGACTCTGCCTACTTTAACCCTTGACTAGTTAAAACTATAAAAAACAATAAATAATAACAGGTAATCTGTACCTGCTTAGATGAATATATTTTAGTTTTGGGTGCAATTGGAGCTGAAATATAATGATCCGTGGTAGCGAGCTAGAAAATTTTTTGACTGTTGCGTCCTGTCTTGTTAGTCTAGAAATTTCGGGTGCGTATATATGACCAATGCGTGCCTATAGCCAAGGGGAGAGGACACTAGGAGCGCAGCATTCATTTAAAAATTTTGGCCGCCTTCCTAGAAAATTTTCAACCTTGCTTGTAAGTCAACGAAAAGTTTTGTATGCACCTTTTGCAAATTTTTTAGACCCTATGGCAAAGTAAGCTGGCTATCGACCTGCCCTGACGTTTCCAGCTGCAAGACGTGTTTAAAAGTTAAAGTACCGATTTTGGATTTGGGGCAAACTCAAATTGTCTCTTGCTTTTGGCTCTTTTGGCTCATTATAGGCTAATAAAAATCGCAATAAATTCCGCTCAACAAAATTATTTTACCGTACAACAATGTCTGAACAGATCAGTGCTGCTGGTATTGTCAAGTCAGCTAAGTTTGCTGGCTCTTGTAAACTTCTTCCCAATTTTTACGGTTAAAGCTTCGCGCTTGGGCTTAGTCTAAGACTTAGACTTAGGGAAAGGCTAAGGTAACCGTTTAAGCTTAGAGAAGCCTTTTCCGTTGCCTATAAGCAAAAGCCTTTACCTCAGCCTTTACCTATGCCTAAGCTCAAGTCTGAAGCTGTAACCTTTAAATATAGGATGGTTTAGGCTAAGGCTTAAAGAAGCCTTTTCCGAAACATAATCCTAAGTCTGGGTTTAAGGTTATGGACATGAGTGTACAAGAGCCAGTTTCGCACCAAACATTGTCCGGTCGTCAGCCGACACCCGGACCAAGGCAAAAATATACCGGCACGTTTAAAACTGGTTATACCAATTTCAGCTTCCCGTGAACGCAATAAATTAAAATTCGACACTCCTCTAGAAAAAAAATGGTTCCAGTATCCCTATGTGCTACATTTTTACAAACCTAATCGTAAAACAAATTCTCCAGGCTTAGACTGCCCAACAGCAGGGTGCAACCGGATGTGAAAAATGACGAAGCCGGAGCCGGAGGTGAGACAAAATTATGTAGTAAAAATGATGGTTAATTAGTTAATTTTAGAAAATATCTGCAATATGAAAATTATGATAAAAGTAAAATAAAACGCGCTAAACAGATAATGTTTGCAAAATTATGCAAAATTTAACTACCGAAACTGGCGGAACCTCCGGCAAAAATTCTACCGGAGCCGGAACAGGAGCCGGAGGCCGATTTTTCCCAGAGATGGTGGCCAGACCTCCGGTTGTACCCTGCCAGCACGGATTTTATATAGAAAATATTGCGCTAATATTTACTACGGAATGGGTTTCTCGTTCGCTTCGCTAGCAATTTTTTTTGTTTCAGTATTAAATATCGCTGGACCTCCTCAATCGCAAAATTTCTACATCCGCCACTGATTTACACTCGTCTCAAGTTTTAAAAAACCAACTGCGTTCCACAGTAATTATTTACCGACGTCTCTTTACATGAACCCAAATCAGCAACGACGAAATCGAATAAAGAAACAAACGCACACACACAGGACCGTAGCCAGTTCACCTTGCAAGAGGGAGCTAAAAAAATTTTTAAGAAGGGTATACAAGGGTTTTCAATGACATTACAGGCAAGGTTGAACATTTCCTAGAGGGGGACAAAATTTGTTCCAGGCGGCGCTGAGCCACCTTTCCCCCCCGTGGCTACTGGTCGGTCCGCACACGCATTTTAGTTTTTTAGTCTAAAATTCAATAATCGTTGTTTGTTTACAAATAAAACTCGATTTAATTACCATCATCCGCCTACAATTTCTGGCACGAAACCTTTAATAATGGACGTTTTAGCTGCAATTATGTGACTTTTCGTATCTCGTGTAACCAGTTTCGCAATATCAATGTTTATGCCTTTTATGCGAACCAGGTCATGTAGCCCTGATCCACAGCCAGAAAGGGTCACGGTGCTCAACTTCGCTTGTAACCTCCGTAGAAAACTTTTCAAGCTAACGGGAGTAAAAAATGAATCGAAGCCAAGTCGTCGCCGGACGACTTGTCGTTCAACAGTGTCCTAAATCCTATTAATAAATCTAGGCATAATTCTAAGCACAATTCTTGATACCAAAAAATTTTTCTAGAGCAGCATTAACAGATTTGTTCGCATCATTTACAAGCGAAGCTAAAACCCGCATGTCCTATGCGAATATACGAAGCTAGTTTTTTTTCGTTTCGGACCTCAGCCAGGGGCTAGAGTAAGTGCTGCCAAACGCGTAAATACCAACTTACCTCCAAAAAGTCTGTATCAGGTGAAGAGAGCTACAAGGACAGTTTAGGGGTCAAAGCCATGTTCTTTGTGAGTTTGGGGCAATGTTTAAAATGGAAAATTTGCATTTTTGTGAAGCTTAGCCAAATGTTAAAGAGCGAATATTAATTGAGATGAATAGATATATTTTCGCAACAAGCCACGTCGGGCTGAGTTGCTGGCATAGTGTAACCGGATATCCGTTTCTGTTTCAGATAAAATTAATCGTATTCGGTTACTTTTATACTCAAAAATAGATATGAATCACATTTAAGCAGCAAAATGTTACAGTGTGGTTGGCGGAAGGAAAAAAAGGGAAAAAGGATCAAAATTGGAAAAATAAAGTACATGCTCTATTTTCACACTGTCGAAAGTCGGAGTCAACCTCAAAAGTTCTTTGAATTCAATTAACGCTATTGTCACATATTATAATGTTTCGTTCCCGTTATTTCGATCAATATCCGTTTCCGTTAAATTTGCTATCCGTTAACCTTGCCGACAAATTGTTCACCTGTAGCTTTCAATGCATTTTAGCTACACAGTTGAAAAGAACGACGCGGATACTACGCGAGTTAAAAAATCTTCCCGTAGCAAAATTTAAAAAACGTCTAATTTTAAGCTGTAAAATCCTTTTTTCAGTCACTGCTAATTTTAATTAAAAGGTGTATGGCCATGGTTATGCGTGATGTAAAACTATAAATGCGTCTAATAGAATTTCTGCTCTTAATTGAAAAACTGGTGGGAGCGAATACCAAATTATTAGGAACACTGTAAATTCCAGTAAGTTGATTTTAACTAAGAATGAGTTGAATCCACTCAGAGGTCTAAGCTCTGAATTAGGTCTTTCAAAACTAAAAAATCTGAATTGTTTGAACTCATTCTGAGCTAATTAATCAACTAACTCAAAATTATATCAGCCCAGCGTGAGTTATAATATTTACTGTTATTAACTCAGAAATAACCAGAAATAACTAATTCCTCCTCTGAGTTGATTAAATCAACTCACTGGAATTACTATGAAGTGCGAAGGTTAAACTTCCTACACCATACGATAACGGTATTGTATCAGCAGCAGCAAACAGAACTCACAAAACACCCCCAACAAAGGAGCACACACACCAAGGGGCTGGCTAGACACACCCTCTCGTATCCGAAAACTTTATTAGTTTTAATGAAAGATGAACATAACTGGGGGGATCATTTTTGCCTTGATATCCAAAAAGCCACTTCCTTTGAACATTCCTGAATCCGCCAGCGTTCACACTGTTTCGATTTGAAAGTTCAATTTAGTGAACCATGAAAAAAAGCCACCCACCGAATACACTGTTCTAACTACAGCGCCTTCCGTAAAAACTGCCAAAAATAAACAATAAACGCCTGTAGATCGTGATATATATCCTATATTCCTTCTGCTGTTCTCTCTACTTCTCTTGAACAATACGCTGAGAACGGGCATTATGAGCTCTGTCTGTATGGCTTTACATGCGCTATGTAGTTCAACCGCGTTCAACTAGAAATTGCTAGGCTAAAAGGGAAAGAACATTTTCTAGAAAGACTAAGGTAGCATCGAATTCCTTTGATGTAGAAGAAAAATATCACATCTACGAGGGGTTAAAAGGTCCTTACGGGGGGCAAGTGATGCCCATACTTGCCCCCCCTCTCTTGCAATTGCTGGCCTGTGTTGTTCTATATACCGCCGCCCGGGTACAAGCCATCAGTCACAAGACGTGTACGCATATTAATTTAACGTCAAATAAACCATACAAAAACGGTTGCACGTAAACAATATATATCGTTCGTCACAACTGGCTTGTTTTGAAACGTTTATGACTGTCGCGCACGTTCAGTTATTTATGACCTGGAACCATTTGGCCTCGTTTGAGACTAAAATTCAATTAATGGAATTTTTTTGCTCAATTACTCTGTCTATAACCTCTTCTCGCATTGGGACTGCAAACTACCTATACACTATTAGAAATTTTAGCGCAAAATTTGCTAGCGAATTTGATAGTTAAACGATGGCAGTGTTTAACAATTTAATATTAACAATGCGTGTATTCGAAGCAAAAAATATTCGTCAATCTGAGACAGACCACCTAACAACTGGCTAAAACGTTGAGGTTTGAAAAATTCGCCAGCCAAGTGAACGTAAAAACGTTGCGTTAATTTTAAAACAAAACTTGACTCAATGAAACATTAAAGTTTTGTGCATAAGTTCAAATTACTATTCGCACACAGTCGTTACCGACTCGCCAAGGAAATATTTGGTGTTATTAACAACTATTAATTCTGCCTACAACATGCAAAAATTAGTTATGATATTTAACCATTACAACTGGATAACCGTTATGGGACTTGCTGAAATAACCTTTAACGTCAGCTTGCCTGTTGTTAATTTTCTGAAATAAAGCTAAATAGCTTTACTGTTCGTATGGGCCAATGTTACTTTTAGGGGTGTAACGGTAGACTAAGCGTATTCCTAATGCAAAACCTAAGCCTAAGCGTTGCAAAAATGAGTTTCTAAGTCTAAGCCTAAGCAAACAAATGTAATCTAGCATCTAAACCTATTTTTTATAGACCCACCAGAAACCTGGACGCCCCTTAAAATAGCTTGGACCCAAGAATGGTTCATCACTACGTCAGTTGTGTATGTATATTAATCTTAAATCAATTCTTCTTTACCGAAAATATATTTAACCCCTTCTCACATTGACTTGCCTATAGGCAACTTAGCGCAGTGTATATGCGTTAAATAATATATATCGCACCGTGTTTAACAATTGCAACACGTATACATAGTACTAAATCACCACAAGACGTGAGAGCCCCCTCGGGCTCAAGCGTCAAGCTCCTATAGCTGAGTAGTGATGGTAAACGCCTCCCACTCCAGTCACTGGAGTTCGAATCCTAGCATAAAAGTAGGTCTCAGGGGATATAGAAAATATTCATGTGAGAAAGGGTTAATAACATTAATAATTTTTCGATGCCGTCCAAAGCAACGAGCCTATTTGAACCTATCTGACTGGTTTTTTTGTGAGATTAGTCGTGATAACTTAGCAATTTATTTCACTGAAACTTTTAATAGTTGCCGAGTGCATGTGTTTTACAACTCCTACGGGGCGTTTGAGCCGACTCGTATATTGTCTTTCGTTCTTGGAATCTAAAATTTTAAAATAATGAATATTTTTGAATTTTGTAAAATTAATAATGTTCAACGCTAGTTTGTTTAAAATACTGCCACAAGAGTATAAAGTTGGCTTTAGTTCATGTATACCATGGTGATATTTTGAAATCCTATTACAAAATCTAAGGTTCTTGTATACTTTCTATGCCGCACGTAAAGGTTACGGCTTAGGTTGGCGCTCAGGCTTAGGTTCTCAGGTAAAAGCTTACGCCCAATTTTACGCTAGGCACAGGTCCACAGGTGAGCCTTTTCCTAAACGTCAGCATAAGCACGAATGTAATGTAATATCATGCCATGGAAATTCAAAGGAGTTGGTTCATGGGACTACTATGGAATAAGCTTAAGCTTTGGACACTAACTTTTTGCTTAGGGTTAAACTAAGGCTTAACATATAAAAAGTTTTCCAAAGTTATGTTCGCTACTTACGGACAGCGCTGCACAGTGACGGACGGCGTCGTACGTCAAAAAAAGTATAGCGCAACCCTAACGGTTAACAGACGCTTTAGTGTTTAAAGAGAAAACTTGGACGATTTGTGTGCCCGGCGAACCAATCGTAACGTGGGACAAACAGGTCAAAATCGCACAAAATCTTCAAAAATTGCGCAAGATATGAACAAAAATTGATGGCTTCGATTTGGTATAATATAGCGATGATAAGGTTTCAAAATTGTTAGCTTTGTCAACTGTAACATGACCAGTAACTCGTCGCGTCCCGGCTACGAGGCTAGGCGACTTTTTTAGCTCATGACGTTAAAAAAATATTGCTTAGAGTTATTCACAAACTTCGTTTCGTCCACGAAAAACGACTACGTAATCAGCGCCGGGGGTCGATTCAAAGTTGTTCGTGTGTAGTACCTAACAAGGAGTTTTATTACTGAACAACTAGGCAAACGTGTCGCCTATTAAACGCTGTACTAGATTTGTCCGCTTAGCCCTAGCCTCCAAAATTACTCGAACACATAATAATTCATAAAATAACGCGAAAATAAGTAACGATTCAGTTGAATAAGACTTCGCTCTCTTGTAATTCAAAACTTCAAATACCCGCCGTGTTTGACTTGCGCTGAGCGTTTATATGATTAAACACTCAAAAGTGGCCCATTTTTTGCAAAATCACTTTGCAAAACGCAATAAAAAACACCAAATCTCATAAATTTTAATGATTTTTTAGTAATTTTAAATTGAAATATGGCCAAAAAATATAAAAAAATAAAAACTTATTGACAAGCGAACAACGTTTTTACGCAAAAAAATTTGTGTCTTTCTAGGTCTCCAAAATTTCAAGAACTTTTTGTTGGCTCCCGAAGGAAAGTTTCAAAGCTGTTTTGAACCTTAAAATTTACTAGTCAACGTGTTGCAAAATTTGCAACGTTTTAATTAAAAACCAGAACATGCTCTAATTTGCATATCCGTGTTTTTCTTGTTATACATACAGTAAAATGTTGTTGGACCGCTGCCCAAATTGCGTATGTGGAGCATTCCAGATTTAATATTCCACGATATTTCTGACGTTTTACGTCAGTCGATTACCAAAAATCGCTTACTCCGCTCCAGAATATCGCAATTCAGTCGAGAAAAATAAAATTCAACATATGTAGGCACATGAACTGCACACAACGCATGCGATTGTATTTTTAAGCTAAATACAACAAGAACAACAAGTTAGATACAATGTAAGCGTGCACTTTCATACATTATGCTGACAAATCTTTAGTATCAACATTATTTTCAGACAAGCTTGGTTACCCTGAAACTTACTATGAAAGACTATCATTGTCTAGACGACATCTTAACAAAAATAACATTAGGTATTATTTGGCACCTGGCCAACATTACAAAGTGTTAATATCCAAATAACCAAAACATCAACAAACTATCGAGAGCTTAAACCTGATAAGGGGCCACATACACAAACGTCGTGAGCGAAGCAGGCGAGAAGCCGAACGCAATTTTAGCATTAAAGTCAGTATACATAGTTCGGAAACTCTGAAAGAAGGGGGCGTCCACACTCACTTCTGCTATGTCCCCTGCCGTAGACAAAATTACGCAAACTTGACAAAAAAAACATAACCGATTAGTGTTGTCTTCTCAATTATAATACCTAAACTCAACTAGACAGGAAAAATGCCGTTTCATAAAAGCCATATAGACAGACATACAGAAGCTGCCATGGCTGGTTCTGAAAAACCGGCCCATGTATAGATCAGAGGCGGAACGTTTTTCTGTGGGTCTATAATAGAATAAGCTTAAGCTTTAGACTAAATTTTTTTGGTTGGCGTAGGCTTAGGCTTTGGCTTAGGCTTAGGAATAAACTCTTTGTTGCGCTTAGGCTTAGGCTTAGGCTTATGAATATGCTTATAATACTGTTCCGCCCCTGTTGTTGACATTGGCCGAAAAACCTAAAAAAACTATTTGATACTAAGCTTAAAAAACAGATAAACACACAGTCAAGTATGCTGTTCTTCGTTAGGTACAAAGGAAAAAACTAGGATTGGAAACTGCGCATCTTCAATTTACGAATGTTTTCGGTTATGGGCCCGGCAGCCGACGTTTGGCCGAAAACGTTTGGACGTTTGAAAATTTTTGCATATTTGAGTTTCTCATGACTTCAACTAATCATTCCACGTTGAAATTAAATAGTTTGTTAAGAATTTGTTCCAATTCCCTTATAATACATCTTATCTATAACCGTTCCGGTTTCAGATCGATTTTACGAAATTTCATCCACAAATGGTATCGAAAATCGAAATTCAAAATACTGTTTAACCGCTAAAGTTCAAAATTTACTAAGTGAAGATTTAAAATTGATCTTTTAAATTCAAAAATTCAATATCTGGAACAGTTTAAGTTTTCAAATTTCAATTCACCTATACGTTAAATTGAACAAGTTAATTTCTTTTTTTGCAGTTTTAAAATAAATCTGTTCCGGCAGTTGAAAAATTTTGTTTCCACACCTTGTACACACTACTTCGTGGACGTTGCAATATACATACATACATACATGTGTATTGTAGAGTATTTTGGGGAAATACAAATATGGGGCATTGGTAGCTTAATTTACCCTTAAAAACGTTTCTGCGCACTGGAAATCCAGCGAGACCGGATACGGAAACAGCACAATACTTTCGAAATACAAACGACATTGGCGGATCGAGGATTTGTGGAGGGGTGTGCTAAGAAGTCGAAAGTCCCGGGTGACCATAATCTATGCTCAGTATATTTAGCTTCCATTTTTAAAGGCAGAGTTTTGTTTTCTGGGAAGAACTCTACACAGGGCCGGGTTGACTCTGGTTGAGTTGATTAGTTAACTCAAAATGAATTAAATCAACTCAAAATCCTGAGTTCTAATAGTCAATCCTAACTCAGACTGAGTGATTCAAATCATTCTGAATTAACATCAACTCACCGAAATTTGCAGTGCGCGAGCATTGCGAGCTGCCAGTCAAACGCAATTTTAGCACTAAATCTTAATGCAAAATTTGTTTTGTGTCGGTTCACTGAGAAAGCGATCTATGGTATAAAAGTAAAAAAAACTTAAAAATAATGTACGTTGAGAACTAATTTGAAAATTTTTTCGATGAATTTTGCTGTCTTCTGTAAAAATCAGAATCAACGAAGTATACAATGAGCAATAATTGTCAGTTATAGTTAGAAAGGTCATCCAATACATCATTAATGATTTCGTCTAAAAATGTGAATATATAAATTTCTGTGAAACATAATATGCTTGTTCATAAATTAATTATCGCTAATAGTTGCAATCGGATAAGCAAGCAGTTATATCTCAGCTTGAACAAGCTGTAAGAGCGAATTGAAGCGATCAATTTGCTATTTTAAAATTTCGGGTACTGCGTATCATAAATAAACTAAGGAATATTGAACCATTGAGCTACTGATTTGAGTAAGCATAGCAATGATACTTTCCTTTAGTTGACGCAAGTAACAAAACGAACCAATCCATTAGAATGGAACCTGTTTCATTTTACCACTTCGTGGCTGAGTTTTTACTTAACTTTTGGAGAAAAACAAGTAAGTGCCGACAATCAACCAGTCTCATAGCTAACATGAATGTAATAGTTTTGATTTATATTAACAAGGTACCGTGAGTCTACAATCTCCATTATAGACCAATAATTTATGAAGTCGCGCTTTAGTGAAATTTTAATGCCAAGAGCAAGGTACAACCGGAGGTCATCCTCCGGCTCCGGTAAAAATTTTCCCGGACGTTCCGGCAATTTTGGTAGTAAAATTTTGCATAATTTTGCAAAATTTATCTGTTTGAACGCGTTTCGTTTTAGTTTTGTCGCAATTTTCAGGAAAGAATTTTCGGAAACTCGCAGCTAATTAGCGTAAAACGAAACAAATTAATGACATGTTGCAGATATTGCCTAAAATTAACTAGTTAACCATCATCGTTACTACCTAATTTCGCCTCACCTCCGGCTCCGGCTCCGGTATTTTTCACCTCCGGTTGCACCCTGGCAAACGAGTAAAGAAGTGTCAGCAAAGAATTCATGCAAATCAGTTTGCAGTACACGCGTTAGCCATTAAACCAACTTGCATAAAATTTTAATTATAACCGAAACCGCGTATATATATTTTTGAATACAATTGAGCGATGACGTCAATTTTAAAATTTTCCAAAAATGCAACTCAAGGTCATTTTAACCAATCAGCCTTGAATCCGTGAATATATTTTAGCAAATCCAAAAATTTCAAAAGTTATGATCCAAAGTATTGACTAAAAATAAAACACTATTTATCTACAAGGCATTATCGCTCTGATTCAGCGTTGTCTAACCTTTGACACGCATTATCAAGGGTGTGTACGATGATCACCGGTTCGTGATGGATGCCGCAGGTTTAAAGTCAACGATTGGTGGGCTTCGAAAATCAGAATATTTTTCAAACTTCATTTGCCCAACTTTTGTGAAAATAGTGCAGTTCGCAACTACAATAGTTACTGAGTTTGAAATTTTATAATGTGATAGGTGTTGAGAATATAGGCCCTAAGACTAAATGCTATCGCTTGATCCTTAAGGACACCCATCTGTTTCAACCAATCAAAAACCGAAACACTTTTCGCTTTTACAGTTTTCTTAACACATTTAGGCTTCGTATAAACACAAGTGTCGCTTTGTCGAAAGCAGTGGCTTTGTTTTATTTTAGACTTTTATCTTCTGCATTTCATAAAAAATATATAAACATAATAAATATTGAAATAATGAAATTTTCCAAATAGTACCAAGAGGTACACAAAAACCATTGAGTATTAATATATATACACTGTACATGACCAAACACAAATATTAGATGCAGATGGAACATATGGGGGCCCCCAGACCATACTATATAGTGCTCATACAGATCATACATACAAAATGACATAGCTAGGGTTTTCTTTACAAACGGGTACAAGCTCATGTCAAAATTGTCCGCAAGCGAGCGAGAAAATTTTTTTCGTACTCAAGAATTCCTTTTTAACGCCTGCAAAAAGTGCATTTTTATCAAGTCTGGCCAGAAATTTTAAGACATAACAAATCCCTGCTATCCCTTTTCTATTTACGCCCCTGTATATAAGAGGAACCAAAAACTCTTAAAAGCATATCGGACCCTACCCAAGACACGATATCTATAAGCATATACAGTTCACTCTCTGTCTCTCTCTTGCTCTCAGTTGGGTACGCAATGAAACACGACCAGGTTCATTTTTCACAACGGCTACAAAACAAGCTATGAAGGCATCAGACACACATATAACCATGAAAACACTGTGTACATTTATGTTCCCCTTTGCTTTTAAATAAATAAAAACAAAGTGTTTGAGTAGCAGCTAAAACCCTTAAATATACTCAAGCCTTGATTCGATCCACCCCCTCTTATTAGTCAGGCTTAGATCAATGCTTGGAAATTAATGCTTAGAAACTAAACGACTTACGGTGCATGGTAGCTGAAGGCGCTATCTATGATAGACGAAGAAACGAGGGGACGAGGGAAAATACGTACCCACACTTTTCAAGACTTGGATTAATGTTGTCTCTTGACGGGATGTAGTGTATTATAATTATGTTAAGTAGTTATGCAATGTTTAATATCGTTGAACTATTATATATATAATATAACGTCTGTCTTCTAGCTCGCTTCGCTTGCGTAGTTTTTTCGCAGTTAACGTTTGGAAATTTGTTTGCGGCGACGATGCACAAGGAACGACCATATCGACAGATGTCCCAACTGGAACCAACAGAAAACACAATTTTGCATTTAGACTTAACCATTTTTACCTTGAATATTTTGTAATGCATATTAATACGTATTTCATTTCCCATCATGAACCTTTACCCAAAAATTAACATTAGCACTTTGTACTGGAATTCGTAGAAAAGTCCGGTTAACTGTTCATTCGCTTCGTTGGCGAAGCTTTCTTTAGTTGGCACGCAAGTGGTGGAGTGTTCGACTTTGCGCCCAAATCTCTATAGCCTATCAAATCTCGCCCTGTAAATTCAAGTGAGTTGATTAATCAACTCAAAGAGAGAATTGGTTATTTTTGGTCATTTCTGAGTTAATAGCACTAAACATTAACTCACTCTGAGCTTATTTAATTCCGGGAGAGTTGATTAATTAACTCAGAATGAGTCAATCCAATTCAGAATTCTGAGTTCTGAAAGATCAAATTTAGAGCTCAGGTTTCTGAGTGGATTCAACTCATTCTGAGTTAAAATCAACTCACTGGAATTTACAGTGCGTGTTTGCCCTCCAAGGTAAACATACAAAAATCCTATACTGAATTATTTTTGACCATATGAGTCAAAATCAAGTTGGCCTTTAAGTGAAGTTTAACAAGAAAAAATATATCCTCTTAACCCTCAACGGCCCGGAAAAATTTTCACCTTAATCAGCCCAACGGTCTACATATGTAGACAACACAACTAGCGTTAGTTTTGGCTTATCTCAGGGTGCTCTCCTCCTTTAACTGGCTTGAGACAGTCAGAACTAGTGTTCTGGCGGAGTTCCACCCGCTCCCCGTCCAGCCTCCCACTGCGGGCGCGTTCTCCAGTTAAACACAGTCGTTGCACGTTATGGTGCGATTCATGTGGTCCTTGCACACTCGTTTTCCACATGACGAACAGCTCAATCTCGTAGATTTGCGACAACTTGTGACCTGACATTTGGTCGGTTTACCAGATGTAGAAGGTTCGTTTCGCTTTTGAGGCAGCCCGTAAGCCATAAATGAATCCTTTGATTTTGCGTAAATTTTTTCACTACTGTAACGTTTGGTCATATTGTCTTGCGCTAGTTGTTCGGCTACTTTTTTCATGAAAACATTGCGTGACTTTTGATATCCGTTCAGTTTCATGACAATGAATGCGTTGTGCAACGCAATATCAATCATATTGAAAAAGCAGACTAGAGGATAACGATTCGTTTTGCGTTTGCAGGTAAAATCATCAATGCAAGAGTCCATTACATCAACCCCGCCTTTTCCCAAATTATAATCCAAGATAACTGCTGGTTTTTTGTCCTCTCTGCTGGTGCAAACTTCGTTTTTCACATGAACTGAACTTAGTAATAGCACATTTTTATTTTTCTTTGGACAATAAGACGCCAACATTATGCGGTTATTGTGGTCCCATAAAAATCGGGTGCTATAGACCTCTTGTTCTTTTGTTGACTTTAGCACCGGAGGTACGCTGCGGCGATTTGCCATTATTGTGCCTGTGCACGTTAGCCCACTTTGTAATAGGTCCACAGCCAATTCATGGGATGTGAAATAGCGGTCCATGAAAATGTTTCGCTGAGTGTTACAGTATGGTTGAATAAGATCCATTACGATGCGTTTAGCAAGCCCTACGGCCCGTTCGCCTTCACGCCCTGTATAAATATTTCCTTTTAGGGCATATCCATTCCGAGCATCGCAAAGCCAGAATATTTTTACGCCGTACTTAGCAGGTTGATTTTGCGTAAATTTTTTCACTACTGTAACGTTTGGTCATATTGTCTTGCGCTAGTTGTTCGGCTACTTTTTTCATGAAAACATTGCGTGACTTTTGATATCCGTTCAGTTTCATGACAATGAATGCGTTGTGCAACGGTACTTAGCAGGTTTCGCCGGCATGTACGCTCGCCCCGGTGCATATCCTCTATACCCGTAGAGCTGTTCATCTACTGTAAGTGATTCGGACGGTTTATAATGAAGACGTAAGTTGGACTGAAATAGGTCCCAAACATCTCGTATAGCAGCCATTTTGTCACTTTTTTGACGCTCCCGGCGAGTCAGTTTGTTGTCGAATGTTACATTTTCCAGCAACTGTTTCATTCTGTTTTTTGACAGCGCGCAGCGGTAAAAGGGCCTGCTGTCGTTTTTGGTGAATAGTGAAGCCACTGGAGACATGTTATCGCGATCTGCACCAGCTCTGATTACCACCCCAAGCCAAGCTTTCAGCTCGCACATTGGTAGCGTTGAAAAATTGCGCGCCCGCAGTCGCCTACTAGTGAGTCGCTGAATTGTATGTAAAATGGGCTCGTTTATATAAAGATAAAATGCTTGTGACTCTGTTGTAGGGTTTACTGCAGTGCCTTCGCGAAAGCGAATTATATTTCTAGCTAACACACGGACAGGCGGTGTTGTAGAATGCCACTCAACACCCATCGCTGACAAAAACACATTACTTCCACTAGAAGTCTCGTCCATATCGCTCAACTCACTACTAGATGCGTCCGATTGTTTTTGTAATTCACCATCACTATCTTGCTCATAAATAGCAGCCTCTTCACTACTGCATTGACCTAACTCAACTGATTCTGAGTCGTCATTTGAACTATTGTCGTCCGGTTTGTCATCTTCTGTCTCTGAATCACTTGGTTCTAATACACGTCGTACGACCTCAGTCAAAGATAATTTATGCAAACCTGACATTTCCCTGACTTTACCTCACCATACAAAACCGTGTGTAAGAACAAAACGTTCCAATTCTTGTCAAAACTCAAACTATGATCAAATCAACATCTGTCTACATATGTAGACGGTCGGGTTATATAGGTATATGACTCACTGTACAGCAAACTTTTGTTCCCACAATGCTATAAGTTTTTTATACTACTATAACAGAATAATTATCGATGGAAATTAAACAATAGATTCTTAACTATAGCACCTGCCGAACAATCAATTGTCGAACTGGTTATGTCTACATATGTAGACTGTCGGGCCATTGAGGGTTAAAGAGAAAAATTAAGAAAAAATAAAAAGAAATAATGAAAAAATAATTCTAAATACAGTAAATTTATACGATGGCGTGGCACTAAACTAGAAAGGAGGCGAAGGGGGCTCAGATAACCGAGCTCGGGAACCCCCCTTAAAATCCTGAATCCATCACCGAACAAGCATTTTTATTGTGAAAACATTTCGTTCAATTTTATTTTGTCCCCCACTTTAGAAATCGTTCCTTCGCCACTGGCTGTTAAGCATAAGCTTAAACCTAAACCTAAACCTAACCCAAAGACAAAACATAAGCCTGTTAACCCAAAGCCTAAACCTAAACCTAAATTTTACACCTAAGTTGAACTGTCACAAATTTCTCCAAGTGCCCTGTTGGACCCCCGGTACCATATTCGTCGACCGACACCTTGTAATCCAAAATCAGGTCGACGAGACAATTTGTTGCCCATGTTTAGGCTAAAGATTAGAATTATGTCTATGTTTAAAATATAGCTGTCTGGCGGACAAGTTGCCCGGGTGAAGAATTTTAATCGATTACGTCTATACACTTGTTGAAGGACACTACTGTAGCGACTGGAATAAGAGAGGGTAATAAAGGGAGGGTCCCCATTTTGAGTCGCAATTAGTAGGAGTCCGTATTGTCTAATATATGAGTATGTACGCGGATAGAGTCCCAAAGTCCTAATTAGAGTCTGTATGTCAACTGTTCCTAATTGTAGTGCATAAATGACTCCAGGACCAAATAAAGTTGAGTTCAAAACTTCAAAGCATACTTAAGTTTTGAAAGCAGCATTCCAAAGTATAACCTTGCATCATCGCTCGAGCTGTTCATACAAGTCAACTAAACGTTTAATTCAACTGAAGGGTGACGGAGCGTGGGTTAAAAACGAGGGAAACCCTCTGGTGAGGCCAAATAAATATCACTCATCTCTCTCTTATTCGGATCACTACAGTAGCCATGGGCTATAAGAGAAATCTCTATAGCTTTAACCTTGCATCATCGCTCAAGCTTTTGATGCAAACAAATAAACGTTTCATTCAACGGATAGTTGCAATACCGGATATATGTCAGTAACGAAGGGCGGCGGAGGGCGGTTTAAAAATAAATAACAGTTCGTGACCGAATAACAGGGGATTCAACGGAAGTTGCAACCCCGGATATATCAGTAGCAGTAACGAGGGTGGTGGAAGGCTAGTTAAAGGTAAACAACAGTATGTAACCGAAGAACAAGGCGGTACCCTCTGAAGTGGCCAAATAAAAATCAATCCCCTCTTATTCTAATCACTACAATAGCCTTGAGCTATAAGAGAAATCTCTAACAGCCCTAACTTTGCATCATCGCTCAAGCTTTAAATATGCTGTAAGACCTTTCACACGTATATACAATCTTTGCAAGAAGAAATTACCGACTGAAACTTGTACAAATAAATCGCAACTGCAGGAATTTGCAAACAAATGTGATTTTATCTCAATCTTGTAAAAATTGTAAACGAATGCAGTCAAAATCAAACTAAAGCTATAGATTATCATTTCAGCCAATGATAATGAACTAATTCTGAGTGCTATTTTACAAAGAAGTGTGATTTTCAGTTTAAAACTGTTATGCAATAATTTGTAAACGTCTGCAGTCAAAATCAAACGAAATCAATAGATCATGTTTCAGCTAATGATAATGAAATAATTCAGAGTGCAATTGTACAAAGAAGTGTGATTTTCAGTTTAAATCCTGTATGCAATAATTTGCGAATGACTGCAGTCAAAATCAAACGAAAGCTATAGATTATCATTTCAGCCAATGACAATGAACTAATTCAGATTTTCAAGTTGTTCACGCATACATATTAATTGTTTTCTTGTATATATTGCAATTCACGAATCAGGTGCATCTTTAACTTCAGGAAATAAATTTTCAAGAAAATCTAGCAGGCACAAGTTTTTCCAGCAAAGTATATCCAAGCGTGAATATGGCGAAGAGCTGCGCTATACTCACCGCTCGCCACCGGACTATTAAAAATTACAGAATGCCACCAAAGAGATTTTGCCTATATTTTTGTTATCAACACAAAGCAGCGTGCGGCTTTGTTAGGCGGTGCGATGAGGCGTACTGCACAGTAAATTGTTGTGCAAACCCTATATCTCCAAGTTTTGGTTAATGCTCGTTAATGCAATCTTGGGCCGTCAGCCTCGCTGTTGAATTCAAAATTATAATCATTATTTGGTATTTAAATGAAATCCAGTTTTGTACACGTTTCGGCCCATGTAAAGATCAGGGGCGGAAAGTTTTTTTTGTGAGACTAGATTAGAGTAAGCTTAAGGTTTAGACGATTTTTTGCTTGGTTTAGGCTTAGGCTTAGACTTAGGCTTAGGAATATGCTCATTCTTACGCTTAGGCTTAGGCTTATGCTTAGGAATATGCTTATTCTTTACATTGTCCCACGTTTCTAACAAGTCTTTCATTTATTAATTTGTTTTTGCGTTCACGCGTGCGAATAAAAATCATTACTATAATTTTTAGTGAATAATTCGAAGCTGCCAGTACTTCAAAGCTTTGCTTGTGACCAAAATTGTGCGCGAAACTTGTTTTTTGTGCAGAAATATTCGCATGCAAACAGGGGTTCATATTTTATTTCCACTTCTTTCTCAATACTGTTACTTGCACTAAATAGCATTTAAACGTAGCTAAGAAAATACGTTTGGCCATAATTTCACACGAAAAATCGCACACGTTACGCGTGATTCAAGCTATTATTATGGGCATGACTACCAGAACGGAGTAAAATCTGAGGGTGTGAGCATGAGACAAATTTTTATGGTCTCTATCACATACAATACCTCTAAATTAATCTATAAGCGGAACATTTTTGATGCCAATACGTACCGTGCTATGGTTCGCATAACTTGTTCCCCCCCCAAATAACGGCTGTAGGCCAAAAACACGTGCGCTGGGTACATTCGTTACTACTTAAGTACTCAGAGTGAACTCAGTTGCACCACACTCGGGTAAAAACAGTCGTTACAGACTTTTGATGTTACTAACGACATATAAAAGACGGTACAAGTTCATATTAAATGCCCATGTATAGAACACGGCCGGATCGTTTTCAGGAGGGGCTATACTAGAGTCCGTTTAAGCTTTAGACTATTTTTTATTGCTTAGGCTTAGCTTTAGTAAAAGGCTCATCCATAGGCTTAGGCTTATGCTTAGGCTTTTGCTTTGCAATATGCTTATACTACTGTTCCGGCCGTGTTCTATACATGGGCCATATTAAACAAAAACTACTTTTACAGGTAATATCTTTTACAGGTACAACCTGTACACAACACCTTCGGTTCAGAACTGACGAAAAAAACTGCCCTGATCAACAACATGACACGAAAAGACGTGTTTTTTTGATAAAGAAGTAATACAGAAAGCGAGTTGGGTTCTTGTCGAACTATAATCGTGTATATAAGACCAGAATCTCGTGAGGTATCAATCGGTTTCAAACAACCTTTAGGTATTATTCGTTGTATCATGAAACAACCGAAAGGTATATAGGTTTCTCGACGCCCTGTAAAGCATTACAAGGGGCCCAAGGGCCGATAGGGTCAGCCGATATATGCCCTGAAATTTCTTGAAACTCGAGACGAGACACTTAAACAGGCTGTAGATTGCACTGGTCAAAACGTTTTGATCGATACACGCACTAGCAAAAAGCTTACGTAATCCCCTGATGAAAAGAAATCCTGACTACGGGTCTATGGCTTGTTGGAGGCCAAACATATTGCAGGGGGGGTAAAAAATTTTCATATGGGCCATTTTTGAACGATAGTATCTTAGTAAAAACATTTGTTTCGTCTAAACTCTACAGGTGGAACCACAGCCGCACTGGGCTTTGCGGAAGCTGAGTTTGATTCCACTCCAAGCACAGCAATTGATTATGAGCGGCATTAGCCAGGATTTTACAAAGGGGTTTGTGTAGTAATGTCTCGGCGCATGGTTTTATAGTGATAGCAACTGAAAAAAATTCGTAAAATTTTACTAGAACAAAATCACACAGAAAGGGGCTTTGTTTCTAGCCGTCCACCCCTGCGGCCTACGCCCTTGTTTTCATGCGTTCTTCGTACAGAATTAAGCCTTAATACATGGAACTGTAATTAACGCTGTCTGAGTGATTGTTCCATTAGAGTTCTTGTCTGTATACATAAGCCCTAGAAAATGCTTATACAAGCATTGTTAGACAATACGGTGAGTATATATTAATATGTTTAATACAAGTGATTTAGTGTGTTTTTCACTGAAACATGTGTCGCAATTGTCAGACAAGGTCTACTAAAGGGTACGTTTTAGGTACATTTAGACTACCGGATCCAAAGGAAACGCCATCCAGGCTTTGTCCCGCAACAGCAATCAAAAGCAAACGTTTGTGCTACAAAGTCAGTACTAAAATTGTGTTTGGCTTCGCGCTCGCTTCATACGTGAGATTTTTTCACTATTATAAATAATGTTATCAAAATCCGAAAGTGTGTCAATATTGCTTTGATTGCTTAATATGATAAAATACAAAAACTTAGCAACATGACTCTGCTTGTCAAGACACTCAGTCGTTTCGCATGAAATATACGGCCCATGTTACTTTAAGGGGCGTCCAGGTTTCTGGTGGGTCTGTAAAAGAGTGGGTTTCGATTCTAGATTACATTTTTTGCTTAGGCTTAGCCGTAGATTTAGGCTTAGGCTTAGGAACACATTTTTGCAACGCTTAATTAAGGTTAGGCTTAGAAATACGCTTAATCTTCTGTTACGCTCCTAAAAGTCACCAAATATACTGTGAGCAATTTATTGCAAACTGTGTACGTGTAATAATTCCGGTACAAAAGCTACGAAGTAAATTTCTTTTGTAAAGGGATAAAATGTATACAAATTAGCACAATGAAATAAAAATACTCAAAGTTTTTTTAAATACATCCGATCGTCATAGTGAGGCTTCAAGTTGTGAATCTAAACCTAAACCTTAAGCAGAGGGTGTATCTCAGCTTAAACCTTAGCTTGCGATTAAGCCAAACTTAAAGTTAACTCCTGAAACTAGACGACTTGAACATCAAACTCGGCCCATAAAGATCAGGAACGGAACCTTTTTCTGCGGGGCTGCAGCAATAGAGTAAAAGTTTAAGGTTTAAACTAATTTTTTGTTTGGGCTTAGGCTTAGGCTTAGATATAAGCTCATTTTTACGCTTAGGTTATGCTTAGGTTTAAGAATAAGCTTATACTTTCTCGTACCTGGGTACTTAATTTTTAAAATATTGAGTACAACCAGTATACTATGTATATCATTTTGAAAAGCCAGGTTAAAAATGATCGTTTTGCGCTTCCGGTATTTGACCCCTGTCCGTTTCCGTTTCCGGTATTTTTATCATCTGTTCAGGGCCGGAGCAGCCACCCCCATACCCCCCTTTGGTGGGCCCCTTGTGTACTTCCTGATCATAGGCTTAAGCTTTTAATCTATGGCAATTCCACGAAAAAACGTTCCGCCCCTGATCTTTACATGACGTTAAGCTTGAACTCGATCATAGGTTTAGCCTTTGATTTGCGAAAAGCATTACCCAAACCTAAGCGTAAAGATAAACCTACCTTTGCCTAAGCTACACTAAGCCTAAGCCTGAGCCTAGTCTAAACCTTGACCTAAACTATGGAAGGAATGTGTGTAAGCGCTAAATTTGTTTAACACACGGGTGTATGTACCACCCACGAATGTTGAAACGTATGGTTTAATTGGGTAAAACTAAAATATGTGGATCGCGCAAATTTGGTAAAACTAAACCAAAGTAATGGACTGTGCAAAATAACCTGGCACTTTTGTGGGGTGCAAGGAGGACGCAGTCCCCCTGAAAAACATAATGCAAAATTGATGAAAAGTTTTCGCACCAGAAACTAGTTTTTAAAACAGTAAAAACAAAATATTTTTAGGTTACAAACAAGTGGAAAAGTTCCCTCCACATTTGCGTTGTTGCGGGGGAAACAACAATGCGCCAGTAACCTATCATATAAAACAAATTGTCTTATATTTAAGTAATATTGTCTGAAACCTAAGACAATTTTGTCTCAATGCAAACCCGCGACATTATTTCTTATAATTCACTTTTATTTTTAAAAATATTCAGAAATATGGGTCTCAAATTTTTAAGATTTAAAATTCTGAAATTTAAAACTTTGTTTCATAAACCGTTTTGAGAAATAGTTCAGAAATATATGACAAATATGTCTGAAATATATAAGAAATATGTCTGAAATAAAAGCCATGTTTTGCGGATTTTCAGACTAATAAATCTTAAAAACAAAAATTTGCCACGGAAGCCGCCGATTCCACAACTGGGATATCAAGCTCAACCAAATTCCCTCATTTAACAATAAACCTAAAACATGGCTATACAAAAAATAATTTATTTAAGAAAACGTGCTATTGAGATGTGTTTCTAATCTTTAAAAAACTTATTTATAATAATTTAAGAAATCAATTTCTTAATACATGTTCCTGAAATAAATTCCTTAAATACAAGAAATTCATTTCATGAGCACTTTTTCTGAAATATTCTTGAAATTCGATTACTTTTATATACACTTTGATGAATACAGACGGAGCAGTACACTTAATACATACATTAAAACCAGAAAATTCATTCTTGAATACAGCAATTGCTTGAATATAAGACATTTATGTTTCAACCATTTCATACTCGAATTTCTCAGCTTTCAAAGCTATTAATATCTGATTCTAGACTTTATAATCTTGAAAGATTAAGAAAGTAAGTCTTGAAATTTCAAGAGAATTTGTTGTGTGTACTTAAAACATAAGGCATTAAGTGTCCAATATCTATTTATGATTTCAGAATCATGGTCGAATGTGCAAACATTTTTTCATTTTAATTATCAAGAAATGCACAAAGTGGATTGGTCATGAATTAAGAACGATTAAGATGAGTTCTTGGGACATAAATATGCTAAAACAGTTGCGAAGCTGATCAACACCCGAACGTGCTAATCATTTTGGTTTCAAATGTGGCTTATTCCGGGATAATGTTGCAACTGGACCTGAACGCAGCAGCAAACATTGAGTCGTATACAATTCTGTGTTTTTCATGATTTGACTACAAGAAAATTGGCGGTTCGCATTTAAAAAAATAAATTTTTGCATATTTCAGTTGTTTGTTTTCACCTTTTGTGCGATATATTTAAAAATCTTGTTCATTCAATCACTGTAAATTGCAGTAGAATTGATATTAACTCAGTATGAGTTGAATCACTGAATCTGAATTACGTCTTTCAGAAGTCAGAACTCGAAATTGATTGAGTTCATTCTGAGTTAATAAAACAGCTCACGCAGAATTCAGTCAGTCCAGTGTGAGTTAATGTTTACTGATAGTAAAAATTCAGAAATAGCCAAAAATCACTGATTCCTTATCTGTGCTGATTAATCAACTCATTGTATTAACTTACACTGATATTTTCCCAATTTATAAGCTAAAAACTGTTTAGCTGAACTGCCCAGCTGTCAAAGTTTTTTCAATCAGTGCGTGGGTGACTGTTGATTTTTGAAACTTTTTTGAAGAAGATTGTTTGCACACCACCCGTCACTGTGAGTGCAAAAATTCGACTATAATCCTGTACTCAGTGTTTAAACTTTTTGCTATTTTTCTATCTCTAAGTTGGTATCAGCGGAAAACATTTAAATTTAATGACATCATTCATATAATATTTTAACTCAAATGGCAGGCATTCGATCGCGAATTGTTTTGCAGAGGGGAGAATTAAGTAGATTTACACACCACACGCGGGGGTGCAGAGTATTCTAAATTTGTTGATTAGTTTTCTAGAGGGGGCCAATATTGTTGATGAGGGGTTCAAACATCTTTCGACTCTTGTAGTTGGCTGTTGTGTCAAATTGTTAAAATATAATTGGTAACTTGAAATGAGGATATTTTTAGTATTAATATTCAAATTTATTTTAAAAAATACAAATTTGTTTACGCGTAGGCTTAGACGCTGTGTTTAAATTTTTCAATAATGCTTCAAAATTGGCATTGCGCGGTAGTAGAACTCGTACTTTTTTCTGCTGACACCTCGCAGCTATAAAGTAGGATATAGTATTTGATTTCAACTGTTTAGGTAAATTCGAGACGTTTCAAATCCGGAAGTCTTGATGCGTTTAATATTTTAAATAAAATAGCAATAATAGTTTTTCAACATCTTAAAATTAAAGACCATCTGTTATATATGTGTGACCCAAAATCAAACAAGATGCCAACAAACGGCAAGGTCGTTCCAGTCGAGGGCGGGGACAGAGGTTGACCCCCTTTGTGAAAATTTTGCATACTTACCAAAACGTAAGAAAGGTTGATTTTGTGAAAAAAATAGTTTCTAAAGTCCTCAATCTTAATAATTAGTGAAACATTTAGTTTTCCCACCCTGCGTAAAATTTTCGTGAGGATC
This sequence comes from Enoplolaimus lenunculus, assembly GCA_030248215.1. NCBI lineage: Eukaryota > Metazoa > Nematoda > Enoplea > Enoplida > Thoracostomopsidae > Enoplolaimus > Enoplolaimus lenunculus. The sequence continues at coordinate 75,502 of JASANG010000412.1, read as the reverse complement.
ATCCGCGATTCTCATGGGAATCCCCGACACCCCTCCAGCATCCGGTCATGACGGACGTTTTGTCGGTCGTGATACTGATATCATGCGTAACTTGTAATCATTTAAAAAGCATACACCAAGGCGCTAAGCCAAACGATTATTGTCGCTTAACCTTGTCAATTGTTATTTGCCATTTTTAATTGTATCCTGATTCTTTGAAGCGAGGCTTATGCCACCTTCAATCGTGCAAATTTTTGCATCCAGAACTAGCAACTACAATTTGCACGTGTCATTTTTAACAGAAGGAACTTGCAGAACTTGTAACTGAAAGTTTTGTTTGAAAACACTGGAAGGGTGTCATGAAATCTTAGGGCCTTGTAGATAAACAAACTTTAGCACAACACAATGTGTTATCGAACCGACCTGTGCGACCCCCATGACATCCCTGCAGCCGTTACGACCCCCATGACATCCCTGCAGCCGTTCGCTCACCATACCACTGTGATCCACGGATAAAATGAAATCTTGGCCAGAGTCCCGGGCGGCTGCTGCCGGACAGTAAGGCGCCTCAAAAATTTAAAGTGCATACTATATTTTGCACGAAATTTTATTGCCAGAATTTTAATATATATGGGGCTAGGTTCCGCCCGGAGGCTTCCTAGGCACGGGCTCGTAGCCTGATCAAAACAACTATTTGTAGACTGTACAAGTTTATCGGTCAATGTTATTCTGAAGAGCGAAATAGCACTATAAACAACGCCTAAGCCTAAACAATTAATTAGTCTAAAGCTTAAACATACTCTATTATAGTCCCATGACAAAGTTCGTCCCTCAAAGCAATATGGACCACTTCACCATACGTGAATGCATTGTTACAATTCATTCATATTTTATGAAACATGTTATTTCCCTGTATATATTTCATTCCGGTTTTGTTGGTTTTCAAGATACCTGGATAGGTTTGTACCATCTGTTACTGCTTTATATTAATAGTAAATGGGCAACGGGTGTGTGACATGCAATTTGAATGTAAGCGACCACTGGTAACAGAGGCAAAAAATTTTGGGGGTCGGTGGTATTTGTGAACTATAAAAAAAGTTCTTGATCTTGTGAGCAAGAAGCCAATACAATTTTAGGTGTAAAATTGTCATAGAAAATTTAGATTTTCATCCTTGTGGGGGGATATGGCCAGGCTTTGTGTCCCGTTAGATGCGCCAGTGACCTTACCAGTTGGTGCAATTTTAGGTCAAACTGTGGTGTAGACGAGGTGTATAGATAGAGGGAGTATTCAGAAATGCCCACTATGTTGTCCAATCACTTTTGAGGGTGAAGCATTCGTTTAAATCGGACGAGTTGCAGAGGGATCGCATTCAGTTTTTTGTAACAGTTTTGGAATTGAGTCTTAGAAAATTAAACGAATTCAAGTTTTGACCAAAAAATGTTTGTTTTATGAAACATAATTTTGTAGAAAATAAAGTTTAATTTCACTCTCTGTTGAGGCAGAATCTACCACAATTCGACGCCCGACAACTTATCGCCGAACAGTGTCCTAAAGCCTATCAATAACTAAATGTAACAATAACCCTAAGCGTAATCCTCCTAAGTCCTAAGCCTAAGCGTAGTATAATGATGAGCGACGAATGGTCGAGCCAATGAAATTTGGGATTATAAGTTGTCGATCGACCAATGGTCCGGCAACGAAGTGTCGTGATACCGTTCAGGCATTTAGAGTTATTTTTCAACATTTTTCTTTTAGGCTACAGAATAACATTCTAACGGTGTCATCCAAATGTTTGTTAACCGCAGGCGGTACACAATATGCACTGCAAAAAATGGTGAGTCAAATTCACTCCCTCCGAAATAGGCTTTCCTGACTACACAAACTGAGTAAAAATTCGACTCCGCCTGAGTCAAATTCGATTCTCTGTGTCGCACGTTTGACTCTGGCGGAGTCGAATTTTGACTCAGTTTGTGCGGTCAGGAAAAGCCCATTTCGACGACAGTCAATTTGACTCACCATTTTTTGTAATGTACCATGCAGTTTAGCACTGTTTTGTTTGTAATTCTAATCATTCGTTACTGTCGGTATATGTGCACTGTAAGCGTATTTGAAGCATAGTTTGCCATACATGTGCCCACATACCGGAATATGAAATTGTTGCAAACGACCACAAGGTGTGATGGTAGCATGCTTCTTTAGAGCGCTAGTGCGCCGAAGTTCGATTCGCAACGTGGTCTTTGACTTTGAACAAAACTTCGCGCAGGGTCGTGCAGATCGTATAGTTCCAAGAGTTACTAGATGGAAAACCCACCACAAGTACACTATGCTTTGGTATACCGCATTACTTTAAGATATCAGTGTAACAAATATTGCAACCATGTTGCCCAGTACTGATTACAAAGACCCGTATTTTCAAATGTCTGTAGCATTTGTCACTAGTTGCTGATAGCTTTGTAGTTTTCGAACCAGTAAATTACGAGGTTTGAAATTCATTACATTTTTTGTGCTTGACTTTGCGTACATTAATGTATCAAAGTTGAGGTTCGCAATTGCAGGAGTTGATCGGTTCGAAAACTTATCGCTAACTGATGATAAATGCTATTCGTATTTGTGAATGGAGCCTAAATGATAAATGAATAAAATCATGCGTTTGTAGCTTAAAAAGCAGCCCGGAAGCACACCTTCGTAGCATCTGTTCTATTTCTGTTTCTGACTACAATTTGCAAAAAATATTGAATTTTTTTGCTAAACGTTTTTGTTTATAACCTTGGTGTTTTTATTTAATATATTTTTTGTACTTGGCTAGCTATGTATTTTGTTGACTACTTTTTATCACTTTTTCGTTTTATGCTTGATGAAATATACTTTTTCGTTACAAATCTGTGAATGCTGCTAGCAGGGTCGGAGCAGACAGGGGGCTCCCCCAGACTTTACGGTGGGGGTTCAAACTAGCGAGCAAAGCTCGCTAGAAACCAGACACCTTTTAAAACTTCGGCGGTTTTTTTTGTTTCAACCGATTAGGATGTGGGGGCCCCTTTAGGAGTGGCCCCCTCTAAATGGGGGGTATGGGGGTGGTTGCTCTGACCATGGCTGCTAGTTAACTTACTGTTTATCAATCAGCCCGCAGGCTTGTATTTTATATCGGGGTGGGCGTGGGGAAATTTTTTTCTGTTTTTAAACACAGCTGAGCGCTCTAAACTCCTTTCTGGCTACCAGACCGCAAGCCTATTATTTTCGTTGACGGGGCGAACGAACTTAAACTCCTATAATTTTCTTAAGTACATTGTCTTTGTAAGCTTATTTCAGGCATGGAGCCGTAGCAGAGTGTAACTGGATATCTATTTTCGTTTCCGCAAAACATTGGTGTTCGTTTCCGTTTCCGTTGCACAAATACCGCAAATTCCGTTACCTTTGTACTGAAAGTTAATTGTGAATTACTTAAAATAGCTCAATTTCTAAATACAGATATCCTGCATTTGTTTGATTTAAGCCACAAAAAAAGCAAACTTTATCTATAATTTTAACAATTTTTCGAGATTCGAGAATTCGGTATTTTTGCTATAAAATTTAAACTAAAGAAGGTTAATAATATTTGCCATAAAATTGTACTAGAAAAAAATGCTCAGCACTTGAGCAAAAAGGGATATGTTTCATATTCCTATTAAAAGTATGGTAAACTAGATCAGCACATTCGCTTGATATAACCTGGAAAAGTATTAAGAAACAATAGCTGCCAAAATCATGTTAATTATTAATTTTTCTGAAACATATTGCGGACAGCAAATCTATTTCTAACATTGAAGTTTTTGACAGGACTTGTTAGCAATTTTCAGAAATTCCTTAGGGTCGCAGAGACATGGCTGAGGTATACCGCTCTTTGATTTTGCAAGTTAATCGATGGTGCCAGAATACGGTGCGATTTGTGAGCTTCAATAGTCGTGACTATGCAGTGAAACAGATAAATAACTCGGGTGGGAAATGCGCATTTATATAATTTGTCACTAAGGTAAAAAATCGAGTAAACTCAAAGGTCACTTATAAGTGGAGCCTTTTTAAAGCATCAATTGCGATTCGTTTTGTGACGTCTGTTCAAGAAAGTATCTAACAAAATTGGTCATCAAAACTCTAACAGCCATTATGTCGCCACACAATGCTCTTATGAAATTCAATTAACTATGGTAATACAAAGCCATAGGTAAATTTAATACGTTTTGTAGAAAACTTCAATATATATTCATGGATTCCAAGCTACATCTGTCTACATTTCAGAAATAATTTCGCTTTGCATTCAAGAAAAGCATCTGTTTCTTACAAAAATATTACAGAAATTTTGGTGTCCGCAATATGTTTCAGAAAAATTAATAATTAACATGATTTTGGCAGCTATTGTTTCTTAATACTTTTCCAGGTTACATCAAGCGAATGTGCTGATCTAGTTTACCATACTTTTAATAGGAATATGAAACATATCCCTTTTTGCTCAAGTGCTGAGCATTTTTTCTAGTTTCAACCGCTTTACCAAGCTGCTGCATTAATCCATTGGGGTGACATCGTCCGTTGCGGTGAAGCTAACCGTTTGTGTGAAACCAACCCTTGGGCTGAAACCGACCGTTGAGGTGAAACCAGCCGTTAGGGTGAAACTAACCTCTGGGGCAAAATTAACCGCTGGGGTGAAATTAACCGCTGGGGTGAAACGAGCCCCTGGGGTGAAACGAACTGTTGGGCAAAACCAACCGTTAGGGTGAAACCAACCGTTGGGGTGAAACCAACCGTTGGGGTGAAACCAACCGTTGGGGTGAAACCAACCGTTGGGGTGAAACCAACCGTTGGGGTGAAACCAACCGTTGGAGTGAAACCAACCGTTGGGATGAAATCGACCGTTGGGGTGAAACCAACCGTTGAGGTAAAACCAACCGTTGGGGTGAAACCAACCGTTGGGGTGAAACCAACCGTTGGGGTGAAATCAACCGTTGTGTGAAATCAACCGTTGGGCTGAAACCAACCGTTGGGTTGAAACCAACCGTTAGGGTGAAATCAACCGTTGTGTGAAATCAACCGTTGGGCTGAAACCGACCGTTGGGATGAAACCGACCGTTGGGGTGAAACCAATGGTTAGGGTGAAACCAATCGTTGGGGTGAAACCAATCGTTGGGGTGAAACCAACCGTTGGAGTGAAACCAACCGTTGAGGTGAATCCAACCGTTGGGGTCAACCGTTGGGGTAAAACCAACCATTTGGCTGAAACCAACCGTTGAGGTGAAACCAACCGTTGGGGTGAAAACGACCGTTGGGGTGAAACCAACCATTTGGGTAAAACCAACCGTTAGGATGAAACCAATCGTTGGGGTGAACCGATCGTTGGAGTGAAACCAACCGTTGGGGTGAAGCCCACCGTTGGAGTAAAACCAACCGTTGGTGTGAAACCAACCGTTGAGGTGAATCCAACCGTTGGGTTGAAACCAACCGTTGGGGTGAAACCAACCGTTGGTGCAAAACCAACCGTTGGGGCAAAACCAACCGTTGGGGCAAAACCAACCGTTGGGGTAAAACCAACCGTTGGGGTGAAACCAACCGTTGGGGTGAAACCGACTGTTGGGGTGAAAACAACCGTTGGGGTGAAACCGACTGTTGGGGTGAAACCAACCGTTGGGGTGAAACCAACCGTTGGGGTGGAACCGACTGTTGGGGTGAAACCAACCGTTGGGGCAAAACCAACCGTTGGGGCAAAACCAACCGTTGGGGCAAAACCAACCGTTGGGGTGAAACCAACCGTTGGGGTGAAACCAACCGTTGGGGTGAAACCAACCGTTGGGGTGAAACCAACCGTTGGGGTGAAACCGACTGTTGGGGTGAAACCGACTGTTGGGGTGAAACCAACCGTTGGGGCAAAACCAACCGTTGGGGTGAAACCAACCGTTGGGGTGAAACCAACCGTTGGGGTGGAACCGACTGTTGGGGTGAAACCAACCGTTGGGGTAAAACCAACCGTTGGGGTGGAACCGACTGTTGGGGTGAAACCAACCGTTGGGGTGAAACCAACCGTTGGGGCAAAACCAACCGTTGGGGCAAAACCAACCGTTGGGGCAAAACCAACCGTTGGGGTGAAACCAACCGTTGGGATGAAACCAACCGTTGGGGTGAAACCGACTGTTGGGGTGAAACCAACCGTTGGGGTGGAACCGACTGTTGGGGTGAAACCAATCGTTGGGGTAAAACCAATCGTTGGGGTGGAACCGACTGTTGGGGTGAAACCAACCGTTGGGGTGAAACCAACCGTTGGGGCAAAACCAACCGTTGGGGCAAAACCAACCGTTGGGGTGAAACCAACCGTTGGGGTGAAACCAACCGTTGGGGTGAAACCAACCGTTGGGGTGAAACCGACTGTTGGGGTGAAACCAACCGTTGGGGCAAAACCAACCGTTGGGGTGAAACCAACCGTTGGGGTGAAACCAACCGTTGGGGTGGAACCGACTGTTGGGGTGAAACCAACCGTTGGGGTAAAACCAACCGTTGGGGTGGAACCGACTGTTGGGGTGAAACCAACCGTTGGGGTGAAACCAACCTTTGGGGCAAAACCAACCGTTGGGGTGAAACCAACCGTTGGGGCATAACCAACCGTTGGGGTGAAACCAACCGTTGGGGTGAAACCAACCGTTGGGGTGAAACCAACCGTTGGGGTAGAACCGACTGTTGGGGTGAAACCAACCGTTGGGGTAAAACCAACCGTTGGGGTGGAACCGACTGTTGGGGTGAAACCAACCGTTGGGGTGAAACCAACCGTTGGGGCAAAACCAACCGTTGGGGCAAAACCAACCGTTGGGGTGAAACCAACCGTTGGGATGAAACCAACCGTTGGGGTGAAACCGACTGTTGGGGTGAAACCAACCGTTGGGGTGAAACCAACCGTAAGCTCTATAAAGTGGTGAAAGTTATAATCGTAAAATTACATAGCTAACGTGTAAAAAGTGTTGAACCAAAATGAAAAATTTCGTGCACTTTCTGTAAGGAGTTTTTGACCGTAACTATTGAAGACCACACTGGTTTGCGAAATCCTTTGGCACAAATATTCCCTACGTATCAGGATACCAGTGTACAAAATTTAAACGATACAGGTCTGATATTACTTGAGCACCAACATGCGAACTAAACTGAAAATACGCGCTTGAGATGCGCGAATCATATCTATGAACACTATCGTGTTCATATGATTAGTTGAAAAATAGTATGTTTTTCGAAATTTTACACTTATCATTTTCTGTTTCCATTTCCGTTATTTTGATATCTGTCCGTTTGCGTTTCTGTTACACCTAATCGATATCTGTTTGTGTTTCCGTTATCTACACTAACGGTTTGTCTTCTGATCTGTCATCATTCCGACAATATGAAAATGGCAAAACAAAATCTTTCACTAAGGGTATGTGGAATTTCACATGACTTTTATAAGCCGAGCAGTTACTGTTCTATGAGAGCCAAACCCTTTCTGTGGATTGGGACCCCAATAAACACACACCGTCGTCATCATTCTGCTTACTTTGATCCATAAGTCGCTGTTTGTTTTGGTTAACTTAGAAATATATGGATGGGTAAACGCAAGAGTGGGTCTGTGGCTTCCGTTTTCGAATCCCAAATTAAATTTGAATCGAATTACGTTTATTATTCTATGATGTTATAATTTCGTGACGTCAATTTATTGTGACGCGAAATCACGTGAGTTGAAAAGCATAAGGATGTAGTGGAACTGAGCCAAATAGCGTTTTGGGTTTGCGAATCTTCATGTCGAAAACCCACCTGTACCCACAGTTCAGTGGCGGATCCAGAAATTTCTGACGGGGGGCGAGTTGGCAAATGTTATGAAACGCAATTTCTCATCAAAAAATTTTCTGAGGTGGAAAAATTGTAATTTGGAGACCGTATAATTTTATCACAAAAAATTCTGAGGTACCAAATTGTAAAGTAGGGTACAGTATCGTTTTTACGAATAATTTTCTGAGGGGTAAAAGTTGAACAATAGGTGGGGAACTTTCCATTTTATCACAAGAAAATTTCTAACAGGGGGGCGTAGGCCTCCCGCTCGGGATCCGCTTGTCACAAATATCAGCCAATGTAAAGAACAGGGGCGGGACAGTATTATAAGCATATTTCTAAGCCTAAGCCTAAGCCAAGCAAAAAAAATTGTCTAAAGCTTAAGCTTACTCTATTCTAGTCCCACAGAAAAACGATTCGCCCCTGATCTTTACATGGGTCCAAATATGGGCTAAATGTCAATTTCATAATAAGTAGGCGTTACTGCTGTTTGAAAGTGCAGACATGAATACCTGAGGAGCAAACCGTTTTTAGCGGGACCACAATCGAGTAAACTTTAGTTTTATATGGCTCTTGTACACTTTCTTCATAGGCTTAAAAATAGGCTTAGCTTAGGTCAGAAAAAGCACTTTCCTCAACCTAAGCCTACGCCCAACCGTTTGCCTGAGGATTTCATTAAGGCCAAGCGTGATCCTAAGATTAAGCCTTAAGTTTTATATGTGGGGGAAAGTGCACAAGAGCTCCCAGTTTTTCTAACCCGGAAGTTATTTTTATTTATTGTAGTAAAGAAAATAGGCTCGCAACTATTGTTACTAGAGCGTGCAGAGAGTTTTTTTAGACAACGAAATAAAACATTTTTAACCGGGCCCGTGGCCAAGTGGGGAAGCATGGGGCTCAGCCCCCCCTGGAAAAAGTTTAGTCCGCATATAATTTTTTCAACCGTGCTTGTAAAACAACAAAAACACTTGTATGCTCCGTCTGAAAACTCTTTCCCCCCCTAACAAAGTGAGTTGGCTATGGGCCTGTTTTTAACGCAAAATTACATTAGTGCTGTTGCTAAATTTTTAAACCAGAAGCGTAGTTGCCCCCTAGAAACTGAAAATAATCAACGTTAGTGCATAGCACCACGTCAATAGGGCAGGACCGTAGCCAACTCACCTTGCTAGGTGAGGAACTAAAATTTTTTCGTGAGAGACATACAAGGGTTTTCAATGACTTACTAGCAAGGTTGAAAATTTTCTAGGGGTTGGCCTGGATATGTCCATGGGGGCGTCTGAGCCTCCTCTGCGCCCCCTGTTGGTCACAGGCCCGTGTTAGGCTATATTTTAGGAACAACTGAAAAAAAGAATTTCTAGGCTATTAAACGACTTATTTACAGACAGTATAATTAGTAAGTTTACCAGAAATCGTTTAAAATAGTATATTTATATATATTTATTTATATTAATTTTGGTTGGGGTGAAAAATATTATTTTTTGTTGTTGTTTTTTTTTTTGTTTCCCTTTTTTTAATAATATATTTAGGTTTTTGTTTTTGTTGTTTATATGTATTCTTAAAAATTATACTCTCTAAGAGAAGATATAACTAAGTTGGAAAAAAAAAAAAAAAAAGAAGTAAAAAAAAAAAAAAAAAGTAGAACACATTATTTTTAATTATCTCTTTTTTTTTGGTATCGCTGGCTGGTTTCTGCGCTGTCGTCTGCTGCATGGCGTTAGCTTTTGATTTTTTCGTAGTTTTATCAGTTTCGAGCGAGTCAAATTAGGTCTTTTAGATGCTTTAATATAGCGTAATTAAACACACATAACAGTTGGGATTTGTGAACCCCTACTTTAGTGCAAGTAGTACCTGTGTATTCGCAAAATATCTACTTATACCACTTATCGTTTCTAATACCGTACTTAAGGTAAGTAAAAACTTTAAAAGTCACTTACCAAATTTATTAAATTACAAAGTAATAGCATTGGCATACTATCTTTGGTTCAATTGAGATTGTAGGTTCTTGGGACCTTTTAATACAAAGCAAATTGATGGCTTTCTTATTTTGACACTGGTACATAATTTACAATTCTTTGTTTTGGTCCAAAAAGTTTAGTATTTACTTAAAGTCAGTTACATAGTACTTAAGCAAAACATAAGTAAATACTAGAGTTCTAGGTACCCAGCCATTATGTTATAGAGATTAAAAAAATTTCTCGATATCTACGCTCACTCGCTGAAATCATTACTTGAAACAAATTATGCCCTTCAAAAATACTATAGTAAACCCTTAAAATTATTCAATTTCATATGAATGAGACAAAAATTTTTTTACCTTAGGAACACATCAAAACGTTTAAATCTAAAACCAAAATCTGTAAACTTTGCAAGAAACTTTGAAGGTCGAGATAAACCATTGTAAACCGCATAAGTCCTTCAGGCGCATAGCCTGAATTTTAGTTCGAGAAGAAATTAATCGTGTACACAACGTTTATTCTATGAGTAACAAGTCGTCCAGCGTTCGGACCTGGATCGCATAGGTTCAGGTTATGCTAAAGTCTGTTAAAAGTGAGTTTTTCGTTTCTTCTCTGAAGATTTTAGAAAGGGATATGTCACCTGTATTAGTTCAGATGTGTATATCCCTGATGCCCTAAAACTTTAAAAAAAAGCATCAAACCGCATCGAAACTGGTATGGCATTTTGTATATAATTTAAGTGTAAATACCGATTTATACACCAAGAGCGCGTCTATAGTTCACTGGGTTATTTTATCTGCTCAAAAACAGCAAATATATTTCATGTGTATTATTTAAAATTTGAAATTTTACTGTTTGTCACTGGCGAATCCCTGCCACCTGACTGGGGGCTTACATAGCACAATTTACAAGCAGAACTAAAATTTGTTCCAGGTAGCAACATGTCCTTGGAATTTAGGCTCTCAACCAGTAACTGTTTTAGTACATTGTTATGTTGAAAATGTAAATATATAAGATAAGATTTAGGGATAGCCCTGGGTTATCACGAGTTTCGAGGAAGGCGCGAACACGAATACTGTAGTGACCCGAATAAGATGGGGTAATATGAGGGGGTACCCATTTTGAGTCCTAATCAATAGGAGTCCGCATGTCTAATAAGAGTCCACAAGCGGATAGAGTCACTAACTCTAATAAGAGTCCATAAATGCCAATTATCACTAATTGAAGCGCATAAATGACACTACGACCAAATAAGGTTGAGCCGAAACTTTAAAGCATACTTAAGTTTTGAAAGCACGTTCGTAAGTACAACCTTGCATTATCGCTCAAACTTTTGAAACAAGACAAATAAACGTTTAATTCGACGGATAATTGCAATACTGAATATATATAACAGTAATGTAGGGCGGCGGAGGGCGGGCATAAAACAACAGTACGTAACCGAACGACAGGGGGGGCACCGTCTGGAAATGCCAAATAAATATCAGTCCTCCTTATATTCGGGTCACTACATTAATAGCAGTTACATTTTTAAAGGGTCAGGATCAATTTTTCTTGCATACTTCTAATCCTATTGAAAAGTTTTGCTCTGGGGGTTTGAAGTTGCTCGTGGCAGCGAGTGCCCGTAGCTGCAACCCTGTTAATTCTGCTGCGTTGGCTACAGACCCAATTCCCACACCCGTGTTTAACGGTGACGTATTTTCGCTTTAAATGTTACAAAACACACTTTCACACCCCCTGCATTTGCAGGGGCGTAGCCAGGCGTACATTTCAGAAGTGGATGTATTCATTCTAAAGTTAATTTAATAAGTGAGCGTTGCGAGCGAGAAATTTTTTTCTGACCTCTGAAGGTATACAGTCGGTCGCAAGAGTTTTTCTTGAAATTTCGGGAGGGGGGAATCGTTCCTATCTCCCCTCTTGTGTATGGCCCTGAGCATTTGTAGTTATAATAAATAGTAGTAGCTAGGTATTTTTTACTACCAGAAGCAACGTTGTTTACTGCTCGAATGTTGTTTTCTTCGCAGTTCCCCGACTTATAAGTAGTAGTTTTCGGCTGTGAGTCATTCATTGAGAAATTTTTTCAATATTTTTCAATGGTGATACATTTTTCAATAATTTGTTAATATTTGTTAACTGTGACTTTGACGTATTCTGATAACTAAATTATTCGACAATGGTTGTAGACTTCTTGAATATCGTTGGTTATTTGCTCGCAGCTTGCGTTCGCCCAAAACAATGATTCGATTTTGAAAATTTTTGCATATTTGAGCTTCTCATAACCTGCTGCTGTAATCATTTCATGCTCAAGAACAACTTAACGTTTGAAATACACAATGCTTTTGTACACCCTCAACATCAGGTGTGTAGAATTAGGCTTTAAAATTGGTTGGAGGTCAACGAAACTTGTCAAAATCTGATGCGAAACAAAATTAGGTTTTGAAAACAATATTGAAATTAAAAATTTTAACAACAATAAATCACTTACATTTAGCAGGGACAGACCACCGACTGTAGATTTTATTTCTATGATCTATTTTTTCCAGATTACGCAACCACACGTGGACAACCATAGTTAATAATAATACTTTAATTAGTCGCCAAATTAATTACCAATGCCATCATAATTGTAAAATATATTTAAATTTTAACAAAAAATTAAATAAAATGTTACAAATACACACGTTATCTCGATTATTTTTAGCGTTCATCAGCGTACGAAACTCAAGTTACATTCCACATCCGCCCCTCACTCAACATTCGTACTCAGCTTTGTCGCATGCAGCTAACGATCACATTGCCAATAGCGATACTACAAGCAAGCCAATCCGCAGCACGGAACGTGTAGAAGACAATTTAGGTGATTTGCCTAATTCAGCTGATTCTAAATGGTTCCCAGCGGCGCAAACACTACTCAATGTTTGCAGTGAACATTTTCAATACGACCGATTATCTGATAGAACAATTTTAGAAAATGTCGCTAATCAAACGGGTTGCCGGCCTATGGTTCTTAAAGTATTGGTAAGCGGGGTTCTTGTTTAACTTTTACTTTCAAAAAATCGGCTGTTTCCATCACAGAAACAGTTGTTTTCGGTTTAGGCTTCTTGTTGTTTACTGACTTCGTTGTTTGTAATACCGTTAGAAATTTGGTTAATGTTGATTATGGGTTTTGTTAGGAGGTTAAGCTTAAGCTTCAGTGTAGTAAAGTTGGGGAACAAATCAATGTGGGTAAATGCCAGGCACGTTGCCAGCTCACCTTGCCAAGGGCGCCTTAAAATTTTTCAAGTGGGGCCATACAAGGGTTTTCGTTGACTTACAAGTAAATACTTGCGTTCAATTCAAAAGTAGTGAAAGGAAGTTAAAAAGTACCGCTAAATGCATGGACACAAGTGAATAGGGAGACTTGGTTAAGTGGTCGCTGGTCTCGGTACTGAAATATGGCCGCAACTACGCGACAAACGACGTTGGCGCCGCAGTGTCTGCAAAACTGTGGAGTCGCTCAAGCTTAAAATTTTTTAGCAACTTCAAAAGATTCTATGTTGCAAAAAATTCTTTATTCAAATCGTAAATATTGCCGCTGAATTCGAAATCTTTATGATGACGGTAAACTTGCAAAAAACAGATTTGAGTGTGTTTTTGAATTTTAAGTATTAAAGGATAATTCTGTGAATTCTCACTGCAGGGTAGCCCCCGTATCGCAATGTTTGTAAGTAATACTAGGATAAATAAGAAAATTTATGAACAAAATACAATGGCACGTACTCTCTAACAGCTTATGAATAAGCATAATAGACCAACAAAAAATTTATAATTTAAAATCTTTATTTTGGAGTTCACGTTGCAGAATTTTAACCCGAAGTCATTTAAAATATGTGCCATAGGGCATTTGAAAACTGCTAACCTTTAGCGGTACCGGTTTGATTGTTTTTGACGGTTTTCTATTTTCAGTTAGGATCTCCTGTTTGGAACCGTATTGATCACCAACCGCGTCAACGAACGCTCAAAGCGTTGGAACACATTATTCCACAAACGAATGTAAGTATTCGCAACACTCTGAGACAAGTACTGTTGTTCGCAAATATATGTAGCACCTATTCCTAGTGGGTGATAGATCGTGTACGTTTTGTTCCTAAACCCAAGCCTAAGCCTAAGCAAAAAAATGTAATCTAGAATCTAAACCTACTCTTTTATGGACCCACTAGAAACCTGAACGCCGCTTAAAGTAACATGGGCCAACCAGCTAGTGAACAATTTTGAAATGTTTAACATTTTTAAATTTTCTGCATTTGATTGAGCCACGTGTGAATTGAGTTTGATATTTGTAGCTGACACAGTTCGCTAGTTGAAACTCACGCATATGTTGAGGAAAATTTCGCAAACAGTGCTTAAATGTTTGTTTGCACCTAAAATTTTGCACCATCTCCACGCTTCATCTGGTTTTGGAGTATGCGTTGCTGGTCTCAGTCAGTATGTATCTGTTGTGTAACTATTATAAAAAAAACACTAGCTATGTAATTTATGCAATTCAGCGGCAGATTCAGAAATTTCTGACGAAGGTCACTTGATATACTAGGTAAAAGTGCCCCTAGAAGGGACAGATTGTGATATGTTTCGCTTGAAGCATGTAACAAGCGTTTAAACAAGGGTTAGTTAGGCGATAGATAAGTAGGTAATGCTTATAATATTAGCTTCATAACTTCTATGAAAATAGTCATCCATATCTTTGACGGCTGTCTTTCAGTGTTAACACGCTTGCGGTCAGTGAAACAAGAAACATATGGGCCCAGCGGACATCACCTATCAGCTTAATTTTAGCGTTGTTGGGTTTTACAATGTTCAGTTTATAAGTGATCTAATCTAGCATTCTTCATTGGAAGAGGATATTTTTTTGAGTTCTAAAATATTTACGTTTCTAAAACTTGGTTAGTAAATATTTCAAATTGCAAGATTACAAATTGCGTCTATTGATTGTCGAATAAAAAATGTCACGCATACGTGTTCGACTATTTTACCTATCTTTACCATGACAATTTGATGATGTGAAGTCGAGAAATTTTTCCAAATTGTGTTCTGTGCCGTGACATATTTAAGCTATTCATCTAGAAAATACCATTCAAACGTTGCTAAATATTTCAAAGAACATGTTCTGCTGGCGCCCAATTGAGATATCTTTAAAAAGCAACTGAGTGTTATACGAAAGGCATGCTGAGAGTTGTACTTTAGAACGCCTTGAAAACCCATAGTGTCGATTTATAACTTAACAGATGAAAGTTTGTTGGGCCCATATGTTTCTTGTTTCACTGACCGCAAGCGTGTTAACACTGAAAGACAGCCGTCAAAGATATAGATGACTATTTTCATAGAAGTTATGAAGCTAATATTATAAGCATTACCTACTGATCTATGGTCTAACTAACCCTTGTTTAAACTCTTTTTACATGCTTCAAGCGAAACATATCACAATCTGTCCCTTCTAGGGGCACTTTTACCTAGTTTCTTTTTTTTACATGGGATACGGTGAGGTTTTATGCTAAGACTACTCCTTAGCGTACGCCTAAGCCTAAACAAAACAAAAGTCTAAAGCGTACATTTGCTCCATTGCAATCCACCAAAGAGCAGCCTGTTCAAAGCTATAACGCATGGGAGGTTATTACAAAATATTAGTGTCGTTAAGTTAGCACTTTTAGTAGAACAAACATCGCAAGGACACGTAATCTATTGCACGGTGTCATTAGCATCACACAATAAAATCGACTAGCTATGGTAATTACATACTTGTAATACAATTTTTTCAAAAAATTACAAAAATCAAACTTTTAATAACAACTTAAATGAGACGTTTAGCTGTCCAATTTGTGTATGGTGTCGAAGCGGCTAGTTAGGATATTCTATACGCAAGTTACCTCATTCCAGCTCTGCTTTCCTGCAGAGAACATTCTGCAAAACTTTCAAAAAGCGTGCATTCTCGATGCTTGAAACATATATTGTAAACACTAACGTGTTTCAATGATAATAGTGAAAAAACTCGCGAGCTTCAAGCAGACTTTGGTTGTAATTCCTGTTTACAGTTTATTTTTCAGCTCAATCAAAATCTGACGACAATATATCACGGCTTGTATCGTAGCGCATTGGATGCGTCGGTGTTAGCTTGGACGCTTGAAAATCGAACTCGTCTAGCAACTGACGCAACATCTGACACTACACAATCCCAGTGTGACAATTTGAACCTGTTGCTCGAAGCCGCATCTGAGGATAATCAAAAATTGCGCACTACATGCGATCTATATCGAGAGTATCAGGTATGAAGTATTGTCAAAGTTCAAATATCAATAGAGTGCAAACGAATCTAAAAAATTTTAATCTGTTTTCGAAATCAAGGCTTACATGCCAAAATTTTACAGCATTGATCGCTAATTCCCCACTTGCAGATTCAGCTATTTTTCCAATGGAGTTGACTTTAGGTATATATACGTACACATTACATATATATTGCAAAATATATATTGCGGCGTATGGAACCAGAGTTAATAGTATATGTTATGTTTTCATTTAAGCCTATTAATTAAAACATTCGGCAAGTTACTAAGTATTACTGGAAATCTATATTACTCTCAAGCGTAACCGAGTTCGAGTTGTCTAAAAAGACTGTAAAATGCTGAATCATATTCAAACTTAATTATTATGGCTTTCAGTTGTTGCAATTTTGTTAAAATCGAATCTGTGTTCGCTCTGAAGTTTTCTAAAAATGCCGTAAAGGTTAAATCACATTTAAAATTGATATTTTTCACCAAAATTTGTCAAATATTAACTCTAATATTTCGAATTAAAAAGTATCTGAAATAAGTTGACCTGGGTGCTCGCACTTGGCCAGCAAACAGCTCGGTGAGCCAACAGTAATTAGTTAACGTTCCGCGGTGTTTGTAAACGGGAAGACGCAAAAGTTTGACGAGCGAGCGAATTGTTTTTGACCTGTGTAATATTCACCAAGTTATTCACAAACATATAAAAGTGTGTAATTCAAAAGCTTATAGAAGCTCAGTTAACCAGTTTCTTCACAAATTTTGGGAGTTTATGTATCCCCACTTTCAAAGAAATTGTTTCAAGTCAAATTGAACAGTTGGTCGACTGAGAGAATGCAATTTGACCGACTTTGGTATAAACTTTATCAGCGTTCGATAAAGGGTCGCAAACGTAACATTTCGTGCGAAAAAATGGCTCATTTTCGGTTTCAGATCATCATTGGTCGTTAACCAGGATTACTTAACCAGTAAGCCGGTTAACGGATGCTCGGTATACAAATCTGCTAATTTTGGTCAAATTTTGTTCAATCCTTCAAGCTACTCTTAATGTTTTGAAATGCGACTTTAATACCAATTATATCACTTACTCTAGTAGCGATTGTAGAACCTTTTAAGTTGGGAAAATGGAGATAAAAGTGAAGGAAACATTCAACCAATGCGAGCGACAAATAGAACGCCATTTTAGAGCTAAACATTAATTCAAAATCATGGTGTTGGTCCCTGTTGTGGCAGGCCTATACGCCGAGGTGCCAGACCTTTAGATCCGCCAGCAAGTTTGTCTATGCGTATTTGTCATTTTAACTGGCGATTTTTCAATATAGTTTTCGTTTTCAGGCTCTCACACATTGGTATTCGCTAGTTTTATGTCAATTGTCAACGTTATACCACCGAGCAAATTCAACCATTTTAAACCAAAACAACGCTAACAACGAATATTCTGATTCCCAAACGAACAATCTTTACCTGATGAGCTTAAAACCAACGTCACCCACGCGCTCCCAGCTAACATGCATCAGGCCGTTCAGCGATGCGTTGGCCGAAAATAGCTGTTTACGACAAGAATACTCTGTGTTGTTGTTTCTTGAAAAATTACGCAATGTTATTGCGGCTAAATCTCAGTATTTATTGTTGTTATAGAAAATGCTAATGTTTTTTGGTGTTCCAATGGCTGCTAACTTTTTGCACCATAGTTTTTATGGAATAGAATCTTTAAAAATATTTTTCAAAATATCACCAGCAACGCTTGACAGGAGCATAGCAGAAGTATAGGCGGCTCTTCTTAGGGTAGCGCTATACTTTTGATGACGTCCGGCGCCGTACGTCACCGTGCGGTGTCGTATATAAATTGCCTCTGATACTGTATGTTTATAAACGGTGACGGACGGATCCGGACGATGACAGAGGCGCCGGTCGACGACGGAGGGCGCCGCACGACAAGTATAGCGCCACCCTTATTGTGTCGAAAATGAAAACTTTGTATTAGGAATTAACTCAATCTTGTTTCTCGCTCGTATCGCTTTCAGAAAGCGGTCGGAATTTCAACTTTTTCCTAATTTTTGTGCTTTACTTGACGTTTTTACAACGTCATATAAAAGTAAAATTTGATTTTTTACGCGACTTTCTTGACATTATATGTATTATGTACGCAAGTCATTGTGGAAAATGCATTACTATGAATATTTCAATTAGGCGGTGAATTACAAAATATTTCGGCAATGGATATACTTGGCGTTGATCAAACCATCATTATCTTATAGCATAATATTTGTTTACTGTTGTGTTTCGCATCTTCATATTTTTAGTTGCATTTGATATATATTTTATTGTTTCCATTTGTGTTTGGTCCAGCTATACGAAACAAAACGAAACAAAGGAAACAAAAATAGACACAAAGAATACAATTAAATAATGAAAAACATAGCCAGGAGAAGATTAGTGATCAAACCCCTTTTTTGTAATTTTTTACCAACGGTCAGGCTCACAAATAGGGACGTCAAGAGGGTAGGGGTGGCGCCCCCTGCTAACACCTTCTTTCTTTTCTGATTAATAATTTATTCTACAGTATATAAATGAGTTAGGAAAATTTTTCTTGTCCCCTGTCCCCCCCGTCTGAAAACCTTCTAGCACATCCAGTTAGCATTTCTGATTGCGCTGCTGCTTGCAGGTTATAGGTTCTTTTTCAGTTGTATCGCGAGAGACCCACTTCGAAATTTGCATGTATAGAACACGGGTGGAACAGTCGTATAAGCACATTTAAAAGCGTAAGCCTAAGTGTCAGAATGAGCTTATACCTAAGCCTAACCCTAAGCCTAAGCAAAAAAATAGTCTAAAGCTTAAACTTACTCTATTCCAGTGCCACGCAATAACGTTTCGTCCATGATTTGTACATGGGCTGAAATTTTTGTAGCAGAACGTAAATCCACTTTTCAACGGGTCAGGTCGAGCAACAAACTTACCAGGATTTTGTGCTCATAGCAAATTTTTCATTTGATATTTCTAAATTTGTTCTTTTTTCTTTTTTACTCATTTTTTCAATTTATCTTGTTTTGTTAAGTATAGCAGGGCTGATTATTCGCTAATCATCTGCACTTAATAATTGTATTCTGTGCATATTTTGCGTACTAAAACCTGAAGTGTTTTTAAGTTGATATGTTTAAGTTTCACAAAATTTTATAGTTTAAGTATATACTAACTTTTGTACCAACTTATGCGTTAAAAAAGTTAACTTTTGAAATTTGGAAAATATTTCAATTTACTAGGAAATTTAGCAACTTCAATATTCAAGTACCAGTGGCATAGTCATCAAGAGGCCTATACCACTAGTAATTTTGAAAAAAAATTTTTATTTCTCCTAATAAGTAAGTGTTAGCTAAAATAAATTTGATTCCTGCAAAAACTAATATCGATACTCTACGGAATTAGTATAGCTTTCCACAAACCAGCACCGTACACGAGTCAAAGGAACACTAGGGATGGCTGTAGATCCCACTTATTTGGTCAAAAATTCTTTATCGTTTTATTGTCATTTTTTGGGCAAAAGTTAAATAGTAAAAAATATAGTATTTCCAAAAATAACAAGGGTAACATGCTGAAATTTTGATGTTTCTTCGGGCGACGACATTGTCTTTACTGGTAAAACTCATGAAACATTCGGGGCTTATGCTGCGGCAGAAATAACGAGGATAAATCTCAGCCCGAAATTTTACGAGAAACCGGAAAAATAACCTTGTTCAGAGGTCATAAATTTTGCTTTACGTAATTTTATACCCGAAAATTTCTCGCTACACGCCTACGGAAAAAACGGTCCGTGTAAAGATCATGAGCGGAACGTTGTTTTCTGCGTGTTTGCATTAGAGTAAGCTTAAGCTTTGTACTAATTTTTTGCTTATGCTTAGGCTTAGGTATAAGTTCATTTTTACGTTTAGGCCTTAGGATTTGGCTTAAGAATATGCTTATACTTCTGTTACGGCCTTGTTCTATACATTGGCCAGAAACCAAGATGTCGGCTACACTTATGCAATTGATTTTTTAAGGAACCGTATTCGTTTTATTCTGATAGCTTTTACGGCCCATGTTACTTTTAGGACCGTCACGGTTTATGGTGGGTTTGTAAAAGAGTAGGCTTACATTCTAGACTACAATTTTTCATTAGGCTTATGCTTAGGAATGCGCTTTTGTAACGCTTAGGCTTAATAGGCTTAGGCGTAGGAATACGCTTGATCTACTGTTACGGCACTTAAATGTAACATTGGCCGATTTTATTAATGTTGTGTTGTGAATTAACATTTGTGTTAACATTTACTGATTGAATGTCATGTTTCAATTGTTTGAGCCAATCGTTTTATATGTTTATAGGCAAAAATTTATTGCCAAATTTACTCTTATTTATGCTCGATATGAACTGGTTGTATGTATAAATTAAACGTTTTAAATATGATTTATTTTAATATTAATTTAGGAATCGTATCAAAAACACAACGCTTTTCGTGTCTGCTTAAAAATCGTTTACATTGATGGGAAGACGGAAGCAAATTAATATTGAAGGGGCACAATGGTGCCTAAAGTGGTCGACTGCTAAAAAGTGTTAATGGTGCCAAAATCACATTACTTTGCGAAAGAAATGTAACAGACAAGATGTTCTAGTAATATGAGGTATTCACTTTAACTCTACAGCATGGCGAAAGGTTTTTCCGTTTTTCGTCATCACATAAAATGAAATCGTTTATGTTATACATTGGCAAATTATCAGCGATACCAGGATAATAATGCTCATTATCAGCATGTGGTTTAATCGCTTTTGTGTCTATGTGACCTCAACAGTGCCGCAGCAAACAGCACTCAACTACTCCATGCTGGAGGCACCAAACGTAGAGGTAGATCCAGAATTTCTCTGCGTTCTATCTGAGGTTTTCCGTCCGAGGTCACGCTCATGTTTGATAAATGTGAAGACACCCTTCTAAAAAATTTGACACAGAAGTTGCAAAATACTGAATCTAGAAATTGAACCCATGGTTCAAATGAATCACACATCGCGCGCAGCGGGAAATTATTTAAGATTTCCTGCTAAAGTAGCTGAACAGCTCAAATTTTTGGTAAAAGCGTATACAATTTTCATATGCTCCAGCCAGGGGAGACAGCACACGGCACACCTCGACTCTCCAAAAACTACTTTTGTTACGATTCCTGGATATTTCATTTCGGCTGAGTTGTATTATCATAATTGAAATTTTTTTGCTCAGGCTTAGGCTTAGGCTTAGGAACACATTTTTGCAAAGCTTAGGCATAGGCTTAGGCTTAGGAATACGTTTAATCTACTGTTACGCCCCTTAAAGTAACATTGGCCATTGAAATTGTGGGCCAGTGAGTATAGCGAGGATCGAAACTTAAGATTTTAGCAATCAAGTGGTTATTTTAAGGTCTGTGTGGTGTTTGAAGCCATTAAAACAATCACGGCAAGGCAGAAGAATGCTAAAAGTCGCGAACGAGCGGCGAGAAGACAGAGCATTTCATAACTTTGGCGGTTTTTGTTTCAACCAGGTAAAATTGGGGGCCTTTAGGGTTGTGCCCCCAAAATGTGGTATGGGGATGGCTGCTCCGGTGTGAATCACAAAATAGTTTTTAAAATTTGAACAGTGCCAGAGCAGAAAGGAGTAGGCCTCACACCAAACTCCAGGTTGAGGGTCCCCTGCGTAGATGTGGATACTGAATTTAACGATGTTTGATCTATTAAGGTTGTGGGGACACTCTTCCAAAAACAGTTTCACACAAAAGTTGGAAATGATGGATCTTTGAAAGTGAAACCATCTTTAAGACGAATCAAACTTCGCGCACACCTCACTTAAACATTTCTTTTATTACCTTCTTTATTATTTCGTTTCATTAGAGTTTATCTTATCTTAAATAAAATAGTAAGCCAGCGAGTGTAGGGAGTAAAAAGATGTTGGCATTTAGCAGCCTGGTGTTTACTATAAGTCCTGTATAGTGTCTAAAGCCATTGAAAAATCGCGGAATGGTAGGATAGTGTCGAACTCGCGAGCGAAGCGAGCGCGAAGCCTGACGTGTTTCAAAACTTCGGCGGTTTTTGTTTCATCCTGTTGGGGTAAGTTCCCCCAAATGGGGAGGTATTCGACAGTTTGATATTGTGAGCTCTGGCAATATTTGTGTGCTGTGCCCCACAACCTGAACATAGGAGGGCTGTGCCCCCCAATTTGAACATTGAGTTGCCCCCTGCCCCTCCACTTCCGGTGCGTATCGTTAGAAACATCAATTCATTTAGTACCAAGAACAGAAGCAACCCTATAACTCCTTTGCCAGTTGATGTACAATAATAAAGCGACAGGGCGCGTGCAAAGATGAGGGGCATAACGGTTTTCGGCAGGATTTCAGTACAGTAAGTTTAAACTTTAGACAATTTTTTAGATTTAGGCTTAAGCTTAAGTATAAGCTTTTTCACGCTTAGGCTAAGGCTTAGCAATATGGTTACACTACTGTTACAGCCCTGTTCTATACATTTAGCCGACGAGAAGATATCGTAAACAGAAAATTAAATTTTATAACCAGAAAATGCTAATTCAAACCAAAACGCGTAACGGGAAAATTACACAATTACAATTGCTAAGTCTTAATGATTACTCTTCGAACAACAGGCACAAAAATTTAAATTAACCTAGACCCCAAAACAAAAGTGACACTGGGTGAGCCAGCTATGTAGTTCCATTTATTTAAATATTAAACTAATCCTTGTAGTCCGACACACTATTAAGTTTATAGAAATTTATTAAACCACCAGGCGAGTTGAAAATCTAATAGTAAAAGCTGTTGAAATGTAATTAATTACATTTTGCCGCTTTTATTTAACATAAGGGATTTGTAGGCACCCAAAATTGAGTCGAACATTTAGCTCTGTTTCACGTCAGACCAGAGACTCGGTGTATGTCCACAATCAACACAGATTTAGCTGGTATGTTTAATGTGACGGCCCATGTAAAGATCATTGGCGGAACGTGTTTGTGCAACACTGCAATAGAGTAAGCGTATGCGGGGTTCACGTTATAACTGGGGCAACCTGAGACACGTTTTGTCCCTATTACAATAGCGGGTAAAGTTTGTCTGCACGTTGATCCGCTATCAAATTCAAAAAACATGAATTGTCTGCTATTCTAATGTGACATTCATTGTTTGTACTGTAATTTATATTTTAAACATTGTCCGTCTGTGGCATATATATCTTAGACAATGTTTGCAAGGTTGTGGTAAACTGGTCTGAATGTCCTTTAGAATATCACATAATACTGTAATTTGAAGTTTGAGTTATTTGTATTTATGAATATATTTAGGCAAAATTTCAACCAGAAACAGAAAAATAGAAGCTTATGTCACATAGGCTGTTTGTATATGATGCTTACTGAAGAACAGGGATCTGTAAGCCAATGACATGGGACATTCACATTTTGTCTACATAACCGCTAGTCCGATCATAAAATTTTACTTTGACGTCGAATCAACATGGACAAAACGTGTTCCGGGCTCGAATTATATTCGACGCGTCTAAAACTGTGGATCAACGCCTAAATTTTAAGCTTGACAATGTTTACCCTGACACATATCAAAATTAACTGCCAACAAGTTTATTCTAATTTGAATTAGTGATTTCATATCTTAATACATTTATAAAACGCGAGAATTCCGAACGGCTGGAACAGGTAAATTTAAATTGGGTATATTAACGAAAAGGATTTAGGAAAATATTTTCGGCATGGCGTGTCCACCAACCTATAGTAATTTTAAACCGAAGTCAGAAGCTGAAAATTGATACTTTGCAATACTTTTGAAATCTCGTTGCTATTTGGTTACGGACTGTTATTTTGTTGCAACCAACTTCCTGTTATTTGTACCACGCACCTTCAGGCAAGCAAATTCTCTATTTAATTCGTCTTCTTGGCAATTTTTTCCTGACTTGAGTTTGAGTTTAGTTCTATAGGTAACATATACTAATTAGTAATTTTAAGCTAAATCCATTCCCTGACTCTAAATATAGACGCTGACTCCTAATGAAGGCTCCAAGTGGATAGCACCAACATTTATTACCTTTACCACTTATTCGGGTCACTATATCTGTATAATTAATGCTAAATGCCTCACATTCGTATTTTAGGCAAGTTTCCACCATTACTTTGCTTACAATGAATTCTCAAAACATAAACGTGATTGTTGTATGAAAAGAAAATCTGCATGAAGTTGTTTGGGCAATGACCAACTTTTACGCATTGCGCAAAACCTGCTGACTTCATATCTTTAAAACTTAACGCAGCTTTATAAGAAACAGAACAATTAATGTTAAACAACGCCGTAAAACCCAACAATTTAAACAGACAATTTAATTCCTTATTTAATTGCTTCAACGCAGGCCGCCTGTTGTCGCCTTGCACTCAGCTGGAGGGGACTGTGCTCATTTTTTCGAAACACCCCCCATAAACATATCACTAGACATCAGTGAACCGAACACAATCTGAAACAAAACATCGTTGGAAGAAATATTACTTGGACCGTAAAACCACTGCACCCCCTTTATTTAGCTTAACTCAAAGTGATTGCAATAAGAGAACCGGATAAAACTTTGAACATCTGGTGAATTCGGCACTCGATATCGACACTTCAACTTTTATTCCCGTTGATCTCGAGGCGAAACTTCTTAAAGTTTCGCTTAAATTGGCTACCGGTTTTAAAACGATTTTCACGCTCACAGGCTTTTAATACGGACTGTTCAATTGACTAAATATACATATGCAGACTGAACGGCTGGCAACCGATACCAAACTGGGTTTCTGATAGATCAAATACTGAAAGTGTACCGATTAATATATAAAGTATACTGTATCATGTGCGAGGCTTGACAAATCCGATTTGGTTTCGAAAGTTTTTGCTGGTAACAGCGCCTGACAACCCGGATGTAAAATTATTCTGAATATTCAATTGGTGGTTTGAAATTTGGGCCAATGTCTCGTACACGGCAGTAACACGAGTGTAAGCATAATCCTAAGCCTACGCGTAAGCCTAATGTTAAGTCTAAGCGTAAGAATGTGCTTATATATGTAAGCCTAAGATTAAGCGTCTAAGCCTAAGCAAAAAGTTAGTCTAACACATAAGCTTTATTATATTGCAGTATCGCAATAAAAAACCGTTCCGCTCCTGATCTTTGCATGGCCTGAAATTTGACCGTTATAGCGTGCCTAATTGTAGATATTTAAATATTTTAAAATTAATAACTTTTTTAAATTCGCCTTGTATTTGCGCAGTTTATTACCTGCGTTTTATTCAGAAAACTCGCTGTGCAGTTAAGATGAACAATTTACATCGAAAAAAATTTTTTTCGAGGCGACTGTATATACTGGTTAGAATGACAAGATGCGTTCCGCATATTTTCTTTTTGTTCATGGCGGCTTGCAGGGAGCAACCGGAAGTGAATAAGCCGGAGCCGTAGGTCAACAAAACTTGCCGGAGCCGGAGGTGAGGCGAAATTAGATAGCAAAAATGATGGTTAATTGTTAATTTTAGCCAATATCTGCAATATGTTGTTAAGTTGTTTGGTTTTACGCTAATTTCAAGGCGAAATTTTGGAAATTCTTTCTTGAAAATTGTGACAAAAGTAAAACGATACGCGCTTGATAGATAAATTGTTCAAAATTATGCAAAATTTTACAACCGAAATTGCCGGAAATCCGGCAAAAATTCTACCGGAGCTGGAGCCGGAGGCCGATTTTCTGCCGGAGCCGGAGGCAAGCTTAAGCGTACGATTGAGCTTATGTCTAATCCTATGTCTAAGCAAAAAATAGCCTAAAGCGATAAGTTTACTCTATTCTAGACTCACAGCAAAACGTTCCGCCCCCGATTTTTTATGGGCCTAAATTGTTAAAGAGAAATTTCGGCAAATGCCCTGTGCTGCGTTTCCCTCGACACCCCCCTACCATATTTAGCACCTAGAAACAGTACTAAGCTGAAATTTGACAGCTTAATGGGGTAGTCTGTGTCAGTTATCATGACTAACGTTTGGTAATTATCTTTATAACATGACAGTGTGAGAGACTTTAAGCTCTATTTTACCACAGATTGCTGACGGCTGTTTAGATTTAATTTATATAAATACGGAAACTAAAATTAATTGAAAGTGATTTTGAGGTAATTTGCAGACAGAACATGAAAATATCGGTGGGGTTAGCTGAAGACCTGACATTCTGAAATCGCTATAACACCTATAATCAGCTATAACCTGACTGATATTTTTGCCATGCTTGTCGAATTGTGATTCACACAGTTTTATTGGACTCTGGGGTGTTTACCAGAGGTGGAACTGGCGAGAAAACTTCGGCCGGCCCGGCCGGCGGACCGCTATCAACGGGCACCTCTGGTGTATACAAAGAAGATATAGTGGGGATATATTGCGCACCCTCTCCAGAAAATTGTAGATAAACGATAGAAAAGACACGTTTATAGAATTATATATTGCAGTATATATTCTTCTATTGCAACTCTTTGACTCTTGCACGCATAAAAAACTTGAACGTGAGAATGCAGGTTCGTTGATACTTTGCCGTTAACAACCTTAAGCCTATGCTTAACTCCTAAGCTTAAATTATACCAAAATGTGAAAATTTCAAAACTGTGACGCCAAAGTGTATATAAGAACCGTCACATTCTTCAAATGATATCCGTAGCTGTGCTCTTCTTGAATAACTTTTTTATAGCAGACAGATTTATGCTGCTTGTACTTAATTGGCCCGTGTAAAGATCAGGGGCGGTACGTTTTTCAGTGCGACTAGAAAAGAGTAAGCTTAAGCTATTTTTTGCTGGGCTTAGGCTTAGGCTTAGGCTTAGGAATATGCTTATTCTTACGCTTAGGCTTATGCTTAGGCTTACTAATATGCTTATAATACTGTTCCGCACCTGTTTGTTACATTGGCCTGCTTAATTTTTTCACGCGAAGGTATACATGCGTAAAATTACTTGACCTGCGTCACGGCCTTTATTCAAAAATTTTGTCACCGCCCTTGGGCGGTGACTGCTTTCGCTAGCGGTAATCATTAAACGATTATGAATTGTGGATACATTGAAACGTTTTAAAATGTGCTACAAGTTATAAATTTAGAAATCTTACTTTAATTTTTACGCTATTTTTTGCTCTTAAAATTATTTGACACCTTACACACACTGAAGCCGTGTCCATGATAGGCAACTCAGCTAAGACTGCGCGCGTCAAATTTTGTAATCAAGAATTTACAACTCATCATTGCTGAACTTCTAAATTGGCAAATTTTCCTTTTTAAATTAATAAAATCGCGGCGCCGTTAACAGACCTGACTCGCAATGTTCAAAAGAACTCAAAAAAACAAGTTATATTAAATGAAAAACAAATTGCATCATTCAATGAATTGAAAAATGCTGTAAGCAATTGTGTAACACTTTGTTTTCCTAGCAGCAACGCAAAACTAGAATTAACGACAGATGCGTCGTCCACGGCAGCTGGTGCAGTTTTACATCAAATTGTTAATGGTCAACGTGAACCATTAGCATTCTTTTCTGCAAAATTTTCACCAAACGAAACTAAAAAATCAGCTTTTGACAGAGAACTTTTAGCAATTTATCTAAGCTTGAAACATTTCAATTGGTTACTTGGCTCCAAATTTTCAATTCAAACAGATCATAAGCCTTTACTCAAAGCGCTACGAATGTCTAATCCAACACCCCAGCAATCGAGATGGCTGTCCTACATTTCTGAAATTGGTTGTGAAATAAAACACATCAGGTTCCAACAACGTAATTGCAGATACTTTATCGCGCCCGATAGCTGCAATTTTAACTATGTTCGATGAAACATTAGCCGAGCAACAAAAACAAGATAATAGTCTTATAAAATATTTCGAACAAACTAGCATCCCGATTAAACATGTTAAAATCGGTGATAGCATTGTTTATTGTGACGCTAGCAAACCTCAGCTACGACCATATATTCCTACGAAACAACGCAAATTAATTTTTGACCAAATTCACAACCTAGCCCATCCTGGTCCAAATTCCACATTACGTACAATTGCGGAACGATATATTTGGCCAGGAATGAATAAAGATATTAGATTGTGGGCTAAATATTGCCAAACGTGTCAAAAATGTAAAATTAACCGTCATACTAAAAGTCCGACGGGTCAGATTCCAACTACAGGGCGGTTTCACACGATACATATTGATATTGTCGGTCCGCTGCCGCCGTCTCGTGGAAACAAGTATTTAATTACAATAATTGACCGCTTCACGCGGTGGATTGAAGTAATACCATGTTCTGAAGCATCTGCAGAAACAGTAGCCGATGCAGTTATACAACAGTGGATATCGCGATTCGGTATTCCACGCACGATCATAACTGATCGCGGTTCCCAATTTGAATCCACATTGTAGGCGAATTTAATGCAATACTTTGGTATACAACGTAAGCTGACAACATCGTATCATCCTGCATGCAACGGAGCTATTGAAAGATTCAATCGAACTTTAAAAACAGCACTGCGCGCGCATTGTTCACATCGTAGCTGGTGTGAATCCCTACTTATGATTCTACTAGGATTACGAACGGCTGTTAATTCAGAGGGTTTTAGCCCATCAATGCTTGTATATGGTTCCAGCATTGATCTTCCAAGCCAGTTTTTAATGCCATGTAATTACCATTCATCGAACGACGCATACACTTTTGACTATTTATCAAAAACGATCGACAATTTTCGTGCTCCACAACGATGCCATCCGTTTCGTAAATTCATTCCGAAAGATATGACAATTAGCAAAAGCATTTGGATACTCAATCCTGCTCCTAAGTCTACATTAAGTAATCGTTACAATGGACCTTTTCAAGTTTTAGGTCGTGATTCAAAAACTGTGACAGTTAATATCAATGGCAATATTGAAAAAATTTCAATTGATCGAGCTAAGCCAGCGTATATTTTTGATCAAGCTGATAATTCAACGAATTTTGATCAAGTCCAAGGCAGTAATGTGCCTGATTTATCATTTCTGCTAAAAGCGTCAGTAGGCGACGTTGTCTTAGCAAAATTTCCTAAATACCCATACTGGCCAGCGAAAATTATTAGTGATGATATCAATATTCTTCAAAATGTAAAGCATAACCAAAATTCTGTTGCAGTTCAATTTTTTGGAAGCAACAAGTTTGCTTGGGTGAACTATGATAAATTAAAGCCATTTTACACCGATCACCATGCTAAACATGTTGGTTTATCAAATGCAATGAAATTAGCAACATGTTATATTAACAGTAACAGTAAACTAAAGAAAGGACGTCATTCTGCTATTACTTTTAGTCCGAAAGTCCTGGTGAAATACATATGACTGTTCTTTAAAACGGAAGGGGTAGTGTAAAGAAAATGAGATTCTACAAGAAGAATAGAGAATTGTTAAAAAAGCAAACGTTGGAATAAAAACAATTAATTTTGGTTGTGTTGAATTAAAAATGTTTGTTACAATTTATTAAAAACACACCACATCATTGCTGAACTTCTAAATTGGCAAACTTTCCTTTTTAAATTAATACCGGACAAGTTTTCAAGCTTGCGCCGCAAACAGCCCAACTTCGCCGATTTTACAAATAAACCAAAAAATTTTTGAAAAGAATAATATTTATTTATCATGCAAAATTGGCAATATATTCTTTTCAAAATTCCAATAATTGTCTATTACGTAGCAAATATACGTAATTTTCATATTGAGCCACGTTGACCCCGGGCCCACTAAGAAATCTATGCAATTAATTGCGGGATTGTAACAGCGCTTAAACAACAACACCGTTTCAGATTGTTAACTTAACTGAGTTTAATCGAAAAAAATATTTATCCACAAACCAATTAACTGATGTTAAGTGATCCATGTAAACCTATTTATCAGTGATTTAAGAGGTAAATAAATATTATTGCCGGATTAAACGTATCGAATGGCTTCTGTATTCTAGGAATTGTAAATTGTTTACGGGTGCAAAATAAAATTTCGGTAAACAAAATATGATTTCAACGTGTTTCGGGCATATTTCATATGGTCGCGGTAGCTTAATTAACGTCACTGGAGTGTTAAGTGGTTTAAAATCGCTTAAAAATTAAATATATGCCGCTTTATTATGTCGATATTGAAAAATCTTTGTGCAGTTTGGGATCCAAAATTCTCCAGTAACAACATTGCTCGAGTCGGCATTCCCTCTTTTCGATGACATATTCATAGAAATGACAATGTCAGTGCTCATCATAAGCTCAGTTATGTAAAACAATTTTCAAAATCGAACCATTTTTGTTAATGCAGGCACGGTGGATAACCAATTGGAATATAGAAAGCTACTTGTAATGTTTAAAATAGACAAAAAACTAAATAAATTTATTTTCACACGTTCAAAAATATAGAAAAGTTTAACTCAACCATATTGTTTACTGAAGTAGTTTTTATCACAAAATGCAGTTTCTGCCATTGCACCCAGTACATATTTGTAAATTCTGTATTCAAGTTATATATATTTAACCTTAGCATAATTTTCCCGTCTCTCCACCGGAACTGTTTCTCAAATCGAATTTCGCGATCTTTGATAATTTGTTTCACTCAAAATATATTAAATTAACTAAGATTAGTCACTTTAGTCAAAATATATATTTTTGCCCTTTTGCACATACCAATGCAACATAAAGTTGAACAAATTTCTAGGTGGTCCAGCTTGTGATCGAGACAACAAACCCTTGTCAGCAGCCCAAATTTAAAGTAAATGTTTAACTCACGTTGAGGTGGCTTAAATTGTAAATTTATAAAAGTTTGCATTAACTTAATTAAACTGTCAAAATTACTTAAATCGCATTCGATGAATGTCTTCATTTATATATACATATATATACACTTATATATACATATATATAAATATATATAAATATATATATATTTATATATACATTTATATATATTTATATAAGTTGTTGAACTAACTGTAATAATTTTCGTTAAGAAATACAATTTAAATGCTACTCTGCAAAAATTTTGTAATAATTGCGCATTTCAGGTTGGCGGCTTATCACGAAAACTCCGGTTGGACAGAAATCTGTAATAATGGGTTTTTGGTTTTAGTATTAAGCTTAAAAATTTGCTTGCGGTCATCGACTAAGCACTAAAAATAACACAACTGTTAGTACGGGGATAATGGGTCGAGTTCTGTCGAAATCTCGTTCTACACAGCGTGCAAGGAAACGAGCGGGGGGTGTAAAGATATGCTTTTTCCATCCTGGTTTTACCGTTTCAAGTTTTTTTACACAGCTCTATCTCTGTACAATATTTGGTGAAAAGTTTTCAACAAACATTTGCCAATTTTTATTTTTTGGGTGATGTATGCATGATATGATTGAATGTATGAGTATGATGGCGGAACCGGAACCGTGTGTCTCCTCGTTGAATCGTCTTTGAAATCTGGTTTCGATCAATCAGGCTTGTTTTGCTTCATTCAAGTTTTGCTGTGACACAGTTGGTTTCCCGAGCATAAACCATGAACAACTTCGGATGCGCCTATAAAGGTGGCGCTAGGTTTGGCGTCGGACGCCGTCCGTTACCAATTACCGTGCAATACGGCGGCGACCTATAAGGTACGACGACGGACGGGGACTTATGGCGCCTGATGGCAGTCAAATTTTCAAAACTATATCGTGACCCCTAAATAAATGCTACAACCGGCCCGTGTAAAGATCAGATGTGGAACGTTTTTCTGTGGGCCTGAAATAGAGTAGGCCATTAATAGAGTAGGCCTTTAAGATTTAGGTTAATTTCCTTGCTTAGGCCAACGCTTAGGCTGTGGCTTAGGCTTAGGCAAAGGAATATGCTTATACTACTGCTCCATCCAGTGGCGGATCCAGGATTTCAAAATGGGGGGGGGGCAAAATTTCACAGGTAATAAACATATTTTTGACCCATACTGTAGTGACCCAAATAAGAGGGGGTCCCCATTTTGAGTACCAATTAATAGGAGTCCGTATCCCTAATAAGAATCCGTAAGCGGGTAGAGTCCTTAAACCCTTGTTTAGAATCCATAAATGTCTATTATCCCTAATTGTAGCGCATAAGAAATAAACAGCGTAGAACAGCAATTGACACTATATAATTTTTGTCGAGATGCTGTTGGGGGGGGGGGGCACGGCCGGGGTGGCCCCCCGTGGATCCGCCATTGTTTCCATCCTTGTTCTATACATTGGCCCTGGAACCGCGCCCATACAGCGACAGGAATGAAATTGTTATGTTTCGAGGTGATTTTATTGCGCCTCCAAAATTGTTTTCTATAGTACACCTGCTTAGGGGCTCCTTCGCTGCCTCATTTTTTTAATTATGTATATCCCGTACATCAGAAATTTCTGGATCGGCATTTTAAGTCTTTTAGAGACTGCAAAATAAATCAAATTTTATTCGAAGGATATAAAGAACAAACAATCACGAACTGTTGTTTCACATGGCACATACTGACAGTCATAAACCATCTGTGCAAACGTCACTTACAACACAGATTAATTGGTACGTGACGTCAAATAAATAGCTAAATAATTATGCCTAAAATTCTCCAGCTAAAATGTAGCATCATATTTATGATGTGTGTTTTCATTGGTAATTAACCAAATCGCTTTTGCTAATTTCTAGTCGTATAAAACGTCTCAAAGACACACACTGCGTTCTGTCGAAGCCATCAAAATCAATTTAAATGTTACACGGCAATCTTCGTTGGTTTTATCATCACAAATCTGCTATTCGGAAATATCATTCTATACAATTTCAATTATATAAATTTCTGGTTTCGAATATTAAGTATAAAGCTTTAAGGTCGCTGACGATCAAATGTCTTGGTTGTCTCTGCAGATTTTTGAGAACTCATGATTTTGCGGACCCATGTTGTGGATTGAAAAATAAAACAAATAGCTGTTTTATGTGACCTTTTGTCAGCAGTACCTCGGTGACCTTTTATATTTTTCGGTTATTTGTTTAAGTGTATTATGATTTATCATTAAAGATTGACTTGTTTTGTTTTCGAGTCAATGTATAGAACAGGGCCGTGACAGTAGTATAAGCTAATTCCGAAGCCTATGCCTAAACCTAAGTAAAATAAGCTAATGCTTACGATATTGGAGTTCCGCGAAAAAACATTCCGCTCGTGATCTTCACAATTGCCAGTTTTCGGAAGCGCTTGCGAACTTGATTCGGTCTATATAATTTTGTAAGTTTTGTTGTTCGACTTAATTTGAAAAAGTCAAAGCATAAAATAAGACAATGCAAAGGCTCAACAAAACAAATCCCCATCTGTGTGCTGTCTAAAAGCTTAAACTAACTTGATTTAAGGTTAAGCTAATCTACCAGTATTAAACTAACTTTTTGGATTGACTAAACTAACAGGTAGATTTACGCTTAAACTCACTTAAAATCTTACATATTTTCAGTTTAAGCTAAACTTATTGAACTCTTAAATACCGGGCTGCAGTTGTTACTTAATTTAAAGCTAAGTTTACTTAATCTCGTGTAACTCAAAACACGTTAGTTTAAGTAAAACTTAAAATTCTAGTTTAGTTAGTCGGTCCAGCCATTTAAGTTTTATTTAAACTGATATTCAACTTTAGTTAAGCTCGCATTTAAGTCAAAGGTTTTGCAAAGTAGGTATTTTCACGCTTAGTCGAAAGTAGAAAACATTCAAAGTCTCAGGTATAGAATGGAAGCTTTATTATTTCGAATTTTACTCGTTTATCTCGATGTAACTGCAGGTGAAAAATAATACCAAATCCGGACTTAACACAGTTAAAATATATATTTAATTTTTGTTAAGTATTACAATAATTTTGACGAACAATTCTGCCGAAATAGGATTTGGAGGTCAATGTTCTGTCGGAACCACCAGTAACCATCAAGTTGTATACTTCTGTTCATTCTGTTTAATATTGGTAGCAACCAGGGTGCAACCGGAATTCCGGTTTCGGTAGGAAAATCCGGTATTTTTAACTATCCGGTTCCGGTTATAAATCCGGTTTTTTTTCACCTTAATTTTCCGGCATTTTCGGTATTGAAAATTTTTCTCATTTGAAAATTTAAGAAAAATTGACATATTATTCTAACATATTTCTCTCGAGAACTCTCCGTGCGTGTATTGCCGAAATTTCCAATTTGTGCCATACTCCATAATTTATCATATGTTTCCACCTACTGCATTTGTTTCAGGTTTTTGTCATTCAAAATGGTGTGTTTGCAGCATTAAAAGCGATAAAATAGCGTTTTTTTTCGGTAACAAATATTTTTTATTTTCCGGCTCCAGTTCCGGTTCCGGTATTTTATAATTCCGGTTGCACCCTGGTAGCAGCATAAAGATACTCTTGGTTTGATTAAGTGAGATTCTTAAAATTAATTGAACATGCTTTGTTTAACCATTAGACAGTGTACTTAGCTTTAACGAGATACCCAGTGTGATGTTAATTGATAGTATTCGTCCATCGTTTAACGCCATACGGTAATCGGCTTTTATCTCAAGCGCAAATAAATATTCCCTAGCTTCGATCGAATAGAGTTGATCCATTAAAAATTAACCAATTTCAAACGCAACTGAAACGTTTCGAGTTGAGGTATTTAATTGTGATTTGAAATTTTACTGATGTTTACCGTGTTTAGATTAAATTAGCCAGTGGTTTGCTATAACGACACTGAAACAAACAGTACTTTCGGTACTTATGAATATAAATAAAATAAGCTTAAGCTTTAAAACAGTCTTCGGTTGGCTATAACGACACTGAACCATTTCCTACGGGTGAACTTTAATAACAAAATAAGCGTTTACTTTGACTTGACTTGGGCTTACGGTTAGGCCTAGGCTTAGGCTTACTTTAACTTTTGGTTAAGCAGGATTGTTACTGCACTGGGGGGTATTGTGCTTGATAAAAATTTCCGCCCAAGACATCAAATAAAGTTTTCTTCCTTAATAGTATCAAAGCTTTCCCAATGACGATTTCAAATGCTCATGGGGTCAGGGCGTGTAACGGGACTTTAATTGAAATTGACGTTGTTGGAATGGAAGAGGTAGAACAATCACCTGTTAAACCATCATCTTAAGATTGGAGACAGTTTGAAATGATAAGTATTCGAACACAAGGTTCCTAGCTATGCTGAAATTCAAAGATAACCCCTGCGACGCGTACTCAAAGCGTGATATGCGAGAGTTATCAAAAGATATATTTGAACGGCTCGTGTTGGCATGATCGCTTTTAAAGAGGATCCACGCAAGAACTAACGTTCTCAGATTAACGCTTTAAACATCCACTATTCTAAATGTTTGTTAGAATCGAGGTTTTCGCTAACATTCCTTTAACAATTAGTATACAATAGATGGATTTGCAAGAAATAACTAATAACACTGTGTGGTGGTTAGCATAATCATTCACTTGCCGAGCTAAACAGCAACATTCTAGAAAAATGTTACTAATGGTAATATCAAGAGTGGATAATGACAAGAGTGTGCAACTCTTTTTGGTCCCGCATGGTACAAAATGTACCACAGAGTGATGAGTTTTTGGTCCAGATTGACCTATGCCAATTAGTAATTGGCCTGAATACCAGATTAGCTTACGACATATAGTAACAGAATATCCAGTTCCGTGAAAAATCGGTCTCGTTTTTTGTGTACTCGTTTCAAAAACACCCAACCTTCCGTTATATATAATTCAATAATTGAACTTTTCTACTTCAAATTTTGATGCATAAACATGACCAGATTGTGAGTAGACAGCGAATTATATATGTACATGAAAGCTAGAATCATTTCCAGTCAAATTTCGCTGTTTTCTTTGCTGTTTTCGAGTGATCTTTTTACTTATTTTTTCACGAAATTCATGTTCATGTTTCCATCAATAAACAAAACGGTTACGGTATTTTGACAATGCCATGATTGTTTTTGTTTCTTGAGTTCACGTTCGATTATCACCGCTGTAGTTATTAATAATTTGGTTTCATGAACTTTATTCTCAACTGTGTGTAGCGCCTATTATCAGTTGTGATATGTATACCATGTTTTTAAACAAAGTTTCACATTTGCGGTTTGATATTTTAAATTCGGCACAGGGGCAGAACACAAATGCAAAAACCATCAACAGCTTCTAAGCGGACCAACTGTTAATTTCAAAATTACAAGGTCTATCATTGAATTGTGATATATTCTACATATATGCAGCTAAGAATATATACCGGAACAGATTATAAAATAATAAATCGCTCGCACTGGTCCAAAACCTTTGTTTTCAAATTACTTAAATTTCAACCAGAAAACTTTAAACTATTCCTTACACCCAATGAAATTAATGTCAACTGAGTTTTTGTATTTAAGAAATTTGTGGCTATTGTACACTTTCCGCCTATATATAAAGTTACGTAATGCTTATTAATCAGCCATAAAACGAATTAGAGGAAGTGTTAGGCTTTGATAATTTTTTTCGGAAGCTAAAACCTGAGCGTTAGCCTAAACCTAAGGGTGGAAATTGTACAAGAGCCAGTTTTGTTTCGCTAATCTACTCATCAGATGTAGGTGAAGTTTTAAGCTAACAATTGATGGCTAACTAATGTAACTTCGGCATGGTTTTGTTCAGCTTTTCAAACAAATATTCAACACTTTAAATGCATCAAGTGTCAAAGTGTGATTTCGAAGTCAACATTTGAAACCTCTGAACAATTCAGCAAAAACAGAGGCTTAGCTCCAAATCCATCAACGACGCGGCAGCTTTGACGGGCACAATATATAATAGATTGAAATCTTTGGGATCGAAACGAGCGAGAACTCAACCGCTATTTTAGTATTAATTCCTAATACACAGTCGCGTTTTGAGAAATCTGAGGATGACCTCTACTCCACCCTCGTGCTGTGATCCTGAGTAAAAAATACCAAGTTTGACCATTTTTTCATATTTCTTTGTATATTGTAGAAAATTAATTAGCTACTTACGCTATAACTTATTTTACGTTCCACAACCAGCGTTTAGCTCTGCAACTGGAATCCTCGTACAGTTTTCGGCTTTGACCAACGTTCAAATGAATTCAAATTTGGCTTTGAATTGAAGCAACGTTTACGCAATTTTAACCAGTCAAAATTGAGTTACTGTAGATATTAATTGAAACTCGACTATTAGACTCAAAACACCAGGAAACCAAGTCTATTGCGTCCGCGGCTAGGCGAGTGTGTGCGTGCCCTGGCTGTGGTGAATGTTCCTATCTAATCACCTATTGATTGGAATCTATTAAGCTCAAAATAATCGAAAAGATTCCTAAGGAGCGCAGAAACGCCTTGACAGTGGCGGATCCAAAAATTTCCGATAGGAGGGCAGTAAGCATGACTTACGATATTCAAACGGAAAAACTCGATAACGAAACGAACAGAAGTTCAAACCATTTTAGTACTGAATCTTATGCAAAAATTTGGCTTAAATCCCTGTCACGAGAGGCCTGTGCGTGGGTATCCCCTAGGATCTACAACTGCTCCTAGTGGCGTTAGAACGATATTTTCAGATTGTTTCAGCTTGTGATTCGTATTGTTGTTGCTTGTTATTATTATTATTATTGCAAATGAGTTTAATTCTTAATGTTTGTGCCCGTGTAGTGTGCAGTTGTTCAATTTTAATAAAACTATTCTAATCCGTGTTGAAATTAGCTTTCGATGTTTGAATGCGGTTGTCAAAATTGAATTCTTGCTTTGATATCGGATTGTTTTCAAAATGACCGTGTTTGTCCTCGTGACTTGCTTGAGCCGTCGGTAAAAGCTTCAATTGAAAGATTCTGAATATTAGGAACTAGAGATTAATTTTAATATATAAGACATTGACTATTTTAAATCAGAGGTTAATTTAGTTTCACACTTATTTTCTAATGATTTAGGTATACTGCTTAATTAGCTTTTTGTGGTTCCATAAGATTACTGGGAGCTCCAGTTTGCCAAAGTATGCAACGAAGCTAAACAATAGGTTTATAGATGCCAAGTGTAACACGGTTTTGTAAATTAATTCGGTTTGGTATGAAATTTTAGTTTAGTAATTTAACTATTTCTGGTTTATTAAGCTAGAATTTTATTATTATTATTATTATTATTACTATCATTATTATTATTGTTATTATGATTATTATTATAATTATAATTATTTAAATGAGTTATTTGGTATAGTTGCGTGACGGTGTAAAATTCGCTGGTAAATTACCAATAAATATGTTTATTTCGGTTTTTTACAGAACTGAACTTGACTCTGGTTTTTGATCACTTTAAAATGTTCGTTTGTTACTTACTGTGATAAGTTGGGTAGGCTAGGATACGACGAGTTTTAGTTCTGAGTGCTTGCAGCTGAAAATGAGGGGCGTTATTATGAGGTTTCGATCCGTCGACACATGGCGACAAATCCTCAGTCCAGCGTGCAATCAGTCAGCATGCTGCCTCGCAATCAGCTGCTAACTTTTTCTGTTTTATACTTTGTAAGAACCCAAACATGATACACGTGTATCTTAGTTCTTCCATGTTTTTATCGCTTCTGCATATGAAGGCACAACATATAAAAAACGTTTATCCGATGTGCAGTATCAGCATGAGGTTTTGACTTGTTTTCATGCATCCCAAATATCGCACTTATTTTCTCAAAATTCATTTTATGGTCTGTATATTTAAGGTTGCGTTGATATACACTTGACATTCGGAACTTGGGAAATTATCACAAACTTTGACTGGCATAAAATTTTGCATAAACCGAATTTTTAATCTACGAGCGGTTGGGTCGCCGACAATGAAACCAAATCTGTATTGTTTTCCCCTTGAAACATTTTGTAACTTTTAAAATCAGCATATATGTAGTATTCAATTCTAGTGAAACGCTTAAAAACATACACGGTCGCTGAAAATTTTTTCATTATACAGGCCAATAATTCATGAATATTTTCTATTTCATCTGAGATTAATTAATCGACCATTGTCAACCCCAAATAATGTCAGCGATGGTCGATATTTGAATATCTTGCAACCGATTATGACTACTTAATACACATACGTTTATCGGTTAACTAAGGATACGAGCAATCGCATCTATACAGCTTATCTGAGACCGCAAAACAGATTTTGTTTGAAATTTGATCACAATTGTTATAGCGCAGATTGCAGTAGTTTCTGCCCCATTATATATCGGTTACAACAAAATAAACCGCTATAATTATATCGACAATATATATAAACCTTAATATCGAGTACAAAGCATCAAATATACCTAAGCTATTAACCAGAACGTCCCAATTAGCCTAGAAAAGATTAAACAAGACCTGCATAGATAGTATAGTTGATTCTTTTGCATTCAGCGTAGCTTTAATGCACAAGATATAAAGACCGGGTCGTAAATATGATTTTGTAATTTTAAATTTTAACGATCGCAAGCCACTTAAATCTATCACATTACAACAACCATCAGTTTTATTTAAAATTTCAGAAGCGAAAATTAAAATAATTGAAATATGGGCCCAGGTAAAGATCAGACGCGAAACGTTTTATTCCGTGGGGCTGTAATAGAGTTGGGTTAAGTTTTAGACTAAGTTTTAGCTTAGATTGAGACTTAGGTATAAGCTCATTGTTACGCTTAGGATTAGGCTTAGGAATATGATGTTTATGTCCCGCCGGTGTTCTATACAGTGGCCAAAATAATGTATATTATTGTTGTGTCGGTATTTCAGCTATTTATAAAACAGAAAATCGTTTTGTTGTCAGCGTAGATTTGGAAATTCACGAGAAGTTGAAATACGCGACAAAACTTTGAAGTCCGATTCGCAAACTAGAGATAACGGAAAAGACCCCAAATTTTTGCGGATGAAAAATCTAATTGCAAACCAGCTAATGTATCTTGCATCTACTACACAGTCCGCACGACCACCGTTAGAAGTTTTTCCCACATTTAAATATATTTTCAACTCCCATAGCCAACGGGATTTTTGCAACGTCACCATAACCTCATAACTTTTTTCTGTTATTTTCTGACTCAATTAACATAATGATTCTCAAAGCCTTTAATTACAATTTAATGCTGTTTAAGAAATAGGTATTTCACTTAATTTTAGTTTCCGGCCGATCAAATTATAATTTTAAATAGTTACCATTCAACTTAAAGTCGTTTTAGCGATGCCTTGGCTACTTGTCGTTAGCAGAAATGTACCCAAAAGGGGTACGCTTACCGGCTACTGAATCGGTATTAATTTTTATCAGGAAAATACGAAATAATTTTGAAATTAGTTTTTTTCGAGCTCAGTCCTTTATTAAACGAATATCATCAGTAACAACTGGTTTTAGGTTTAGTTATATCGGTAAATTAGACAATTTTACCTAACCGCACACACACGCACGCGCACACACACACACGCGTAATTTGGTGTTACATTAGCATCATAGACGCAATCACGCACGAAAGTGAAATTTTACCTTTGTGGGCAATAGCGTTAAAACGCGTTTTGTTCACGATTATTAAACGAATAATTCTTCGACGTAAAGACTTCAATTTATTTAATGGACTTTTCAATTAAATCTCTGTTGAGTCCAACGTCGAGAATTATTATACCTGAGTTATAACAACTATTAATAGTTCAACCAGTGTTAGAATTTGGTCAAATTTGATTCTATATATGTAAATAATTAAGTTTAACTACGCCTTTTTATCTCACCAAACATAAGACCCAAGTCTGAGCCTAAGCGTGTGAGGGAAGTGTAAAATGCAAGATTTGACCCTACACATGATTAACTTTCAGAATACGCTAAAGTAAAAAAACAGAGAAATCATGTTTAAACAATGTTGTAATCGTTTATGTAACCGTATTCCTAAAGCAATTAAAACTTGTTAGATTTCAACGTAAACAATAAACACTGTAAAATCTCCAACGGGTTGATTAATCAACTCATATAGTGAGTTAGATATTTCTGAATTAATATTAGTAAACATTAACTCAATCTGTCTTGAGTTGATTTTGGCTGGACTTAAGTATTTAACTCAGAATGAGTTGAATTGAATCAGAACTCTGAGTTTTGGTACTCCTAACTCAGATTGAGCATATAACATTGAGTTTAAATCAACTCACTGAGAATTGAAGTGAATTAAGAAATTTTAGGAAAAAATGTTAAACTGTATAAGTGCCAGTTTAAACGCAATCTTTTAAAAGATTTCAACTTGTAGATCGCTTAAAATTAACCTAAAACAAATAGTATTACAAGTGTTTAAAAACATAATTTAATTCATCGGACTTCAAAACGCGTATTGCATTTGCATAAATGCATGCAAAATTGTCTATATTGCAATATAATTTTGCATGTTTTGCTAAATGCATTCAAATTAGATCGATGTTTTGCAAAAACTAACAATAATATTAAGACTCAGCAGTCATTTGAAACACCAATTCTTTGGTGCATTTTGTTGACGTATACATAAACGAGAAGAGGCACACAACTTTTATTTATTTTAAGTGCATTATTTTGTTAAATGTGCAAACGCGAACTTTTCGACGCAAACAAACCGCTAAAACATTTCTGCATTAAAGTTTGTCCATCAAAAAGTTTTCAAATTAAGCTGACCGGACGACTAATATTCAAAAGTAACATTCGAGTATTAATTAATATATTTATACTACGCTACGAATATTTTACGCGATAATTTGTTTTAAAGTGCGACGCGAAATTGTTAAGTTAACCTGAAGCCAATTTCAAAACCTATTAATGGACACTGCAAAGTTTGCAATATTTTTCCATTTAGCGTTTGACAATTCGTCTTAGACCATTTTAGTTTTACTTTAAATTGAGTGAATTTATAAAAAAAAATATTGTTTCTCGTATATACGGAGTTACAGTAACCACTGTTTAAAATATAGTTGAACTCAAAAGTATCGAGGCAAATTGAGTTTGAATTGCAAAGAGTTGATAGTTTGGCTCTTGTGCTACTTTAGTCTTTGAAGTTCTCCCATTTTTGCGTAATTTACAGTTTGAATTTGGATCTGGCGTTGACTCAAACTTATAATTACGCTATGGCTTGGGTTAGACGTAATTTTCAATAACGAGAAATAAAAATATTAAATCTGTTCATTTTTAAAATGAAAATATCAAAATAAAAAACAGAGATTTTTTGAGTTGTTTGAAGAATAAAAAATATAAATAAATTAACTTTTTTAACATTTTGGCGTAATTTACAGTTAGAATTTGGATCTGGCTTTGACTCAAACTGATAA
Organism: Enoplolaimus lenunculus; assembly: GCA_030248215.1. NCBI lineage: Eukaryota > Metazoa > Nematoda > Enoplea > Enoplida > Thoracostomopsidae > Enoplolaimus > Enoplolaimus lenunculus. The sequence continues at coordinate 33,179 of JASANG010000412.1, read as the reverse complement.
TTAGGATATGGCTTGGGTTAGATGTCATTTTCAATAAGGAGAAAGTGTACATAGACCATATAATTATGTTATTGATCATGATTTTCTGTCTATATTTATGTCGATGAAATTTTGTCAATCATTTTAGCCACCGTTTTAGGCTTCCAATTGACTTTAGACACATTTTTTACAATACTATTTTATAGAAAAATTTAACTATTTTTCAGGTTTTCGGGCTAATTGATGCACCATTTTGCAAAATTTCAGGCAAAATTGGCAAACATTTTTGACAATTTTAGGTTGTTAATAATTCTGTTCGCTAAATAGATAATAAATGCATATTATTCAGAAACCAACTACAAACGGAATGCGAACAACGTGCGAAATTAATTGTTCGAGTAAACAAACAATAAACGCTGATTCTATCAAAGCAAACTCAACCCAACTACGGCTCCAATCTGAGTATTGTTCACCGAAAGCATTAGGGGAAACATCGACAATTGACGAGAACGATGTGATGGGTACAACTTGTGAAACAACAACGGCAACAAAAACAAAAATAACAACAAACGTTACATTGGATCCAATGACTGACGAACAAACTTCGAATTTAGGCGAATGCCAAACTGACCAGACAAATCAGCCAGAACTTACAACGTTATCAAGTCAGGATAGCAGTAAACAAAGGCAACCAGTGAATCAAAGTTGTACGCGTCAAAAATTTAGCATTTTAAACATTTTGTCTCAAAATTTGGACAACACCGTGAAAACGGAACAAACCAAGCCATCATTTCGCGTATCGGCAACACCAACTGCAGTGGTTTCGGATAGTGACCACAAATTGACCACAACAGACGCCATCAGCGACCAGTTTGACTCGCCGAATTCAAGTACAGTTGAATCAACTGTTGCTCCAACTGATCTTAGCATCAATGGGGCATTGGCATCTCAAATACAACATCAAGCTTTGGCGGCGAACTTCAAACCCTCTCTAAACTCAGGACTCAGTCAATCGGAAGTTGGATCTTTGCCGTTAAATGTTCCGTTGAATCCAGTTTTGAATATGTGCCCAACTAGTTCTATTTCACTTTCGATTGGTATTCCACCTCCAATGTGGTACTCGTATTTATCTGGTTTAGGATTAGCTATGTCATCGAAAAGTGAAAACTCAAGAATGCAAACCGCACACTTGGCATCACAGCAAAATTTAAATTTGACAACATCAACAGATCACCAATCGACGATGGCTTCCAGAAAACCGATGTCGAATAACGGCTTAGGCGTTGGAAACGGCCTGAGCCGAGCTGAGACAAATTTTGTCAAAAAATTTTCTCCTGGAAGCGGAGCAGCACAAATGGACGCGATTACATCACAACCACAGCATCAAAAGCTACTAATGGATCAGTTTTTAGCGACTTTCTTCGGTAGGTTTGAGAAACGCTACCTGCGAACAGAATTTTGAAATATATTGTGTGAATGTATAAAGTTTTGAAATATTTTGAAACTTTTATGCAATTTTATCTTTATATATTGAGCTTTTGTCAATTATCCCTAATTGTAGCGCATAAATGATTCCAGGGCCAAATAAAATTCAGTTCGAAACTTTAAGCATACTTAAGTTTTGAAAATACATACCTAAGTATAACCTTGCATTATCGCTCAAACTTTTGACACAAGACAAATATACGTTTAATTCGATGGATAGTTGCAATATTGGATATATCAGTAACGAAGGGCGGCGGAGGGCGGGTTAAAAATAAATAACAGTCCGTAACCGAATAACAGGTGGTTCCCTCCGGAGAGGACAAATAAATATCAGTCCCCCTCTTATTCGGGTCACTACAGTACAGGTTAATTTATATATTTTGTTAAAATTATTTGAACTGGTGACACTATGGCTAATTATTAAGTTTACAGGCGTTCTGATTTCAACTTTGAAGGGTTTTAAGTCACGGTAAATTGGAAAAAACTATTTATAAGCTTCCAATTCGGATATTTTAGCAATTAAATGCGGCCTAATTGGCATTGTAATTTTAATATTGAACCGTTATAGGCTTACGTGCCCTTTACAGATTGTCGCACTGCCTTACTAGCTTGTTCTAACTAGCATGTTAATTATACTTAACTAAGCTGGGCGTTTTTAACCTTTTCTCACATAAATATTGTCAATTTCATATGAGATGCAATTTCAAGGTAACATTACCTCCCCAATCGCTCGGGTGGGAGGCGTTCACGATGACCAATCAACTATAGGAGCTTGACGCTCGAGCCAGAGGGGGCTCTCACTCACGTTTTGTAGAGATTTTGTACCGCGCATATATGTTTGCATTTTAAACACTGCTCATAGTGTCTGTGTTGCTCATATATTTACTTGTATAGTTGTTCATAGTATACTCTATGAGTTAAAGGGTCAAATCAGTAGTAAGCAGCATGTCAATACCCTTTACTGTAAGGTTTTTGGTTCGCGAAAAACGATAAGCGACCGACTTTGCGATGTAACTAAAGCAATGAAGTATAGTAAAGAAATTTTAATGAGAACCTCTGAGTAAAATGAAACCAAAATTTTACGCATTTTCGACACACGTAAACATACCGATTAAATTATATCTCTGCAAGCCAGTCAATATACGTAAGTCTTATTTTATTACTTTCCAAAACATCATCTGTTGTAATTATTTTGTTTTAATTTCCGCAATCACATCAGTTGTCAAATATTTCATTTCAGACCCAAATTCAAACGGCAAATTTTTAACCGGAGCGCCTGTTCCAGCAGCATGTATGCCGGAAGACATGACCGCAGCAGCGATGAGTTTCTTATCGTCCGCGTATCCTGGATGCTTCGATTTCTTAGCAGCAAACGCCGTTTGTAATCCTAACGTTCTCCCATATGGAATGACAAACATAACTGAACAGGGACATTGTGGAAATAGAGAGACAAACGACTCGGTATATCGAAACGAACAGCCAGAAGCTTTGAATCGGCGACTAAGCGACTACGCCGGTTTAGGCAATGTTCGATCAGGTCAAAAAGACAGATCTGATAATGCAACAAGCGGTGATGGGTCCAGCTCTAGGTCGAGTTCACCGGATACAGGTATGATTAAATCGAATTGCAAAACCTTTAAACGGATTGTGTATTTATATGAAATGAAAACTGAAACAAGTTTTTTGACGACTTCAAAATTGACCAAGTGACGAACCAGCCTGCGGTGTTTAGCAATCAAGTAAGATTAAAACAGTTCAGGATAAAGGGAACACAACACCTTGATGCTCCAAACGATTACGTTCAATCCAACCGCGATACATCCGCCAGGAGGTCAAGAAGATGCAGAATCGCATGTCTGCGACTTTGATGGTCGTTGCGCATTCCTTTTTGCCCTATTTTTGACAATAACCAGGAGATTTAAAATGTTTTCTATTTAGACAGCAAGGAGACCGGCGCAGTTACTCGTTTACAACGGCGTATTTTATTTTGAAGGTATTTTGTCGAATTTTTAGTCTTATACGTGAAGCATATGGTAGGAAAACGACAACTGCGTTAAAGGTTTTAGTCAAAATCTGTGTAAAGTTTCAAATGTGTTCCCAGGCCCGTAGTCAGCTTACCTGGCTAGGGGAACTAAAATATTTTTTGCAGCGGCATACAAGGGTTTTCATTGACTTACAAGCAAGATTGAAAATTTTCCTTGGAGCCAAAAAGTTTCTGCCCGCCGGCGTTGGCTACGGGCCCATGAGTTCTGCAAGAATTACCGAATGAAATTCTAGCAGAACGGTCATACTGTTTTTGCGTATTCATACAGCCAATCATGGAACGAACAGCCGTGTGGGCGACAAACGGCGGGTCATTGCAATGGCGGACTGCACAACTCCACAGAATCAGAACAATTCGTTACTTGTAACCGGTGATCTGAGTCCTGTGGGTTGCGATGACGCCGGAGACACTGAGCTTCTCACTGGCACTGACGACGTTATGGGAGACGAAAGGTTATCGCCATCGAGTCCAAAACGAAAGAAAAAGACACGGACGGTTTTCAGTCGAAGTCAAGTGTTTCAACTCGAGTCAACGTTTGATATGAAACGGTAAGTGAAACAGTTATGAATGTTTTAATTTGAATCGCTAAAGTTATTAGCAAAATGCCTTTGAATCAGAATTGATATCCGGGTTCCATTTACTCGCAATTACGAATACACCGTTTAACTGTTCGCGCTCTAGTTCGGTGACGGATTCAAAAATATTTGAGTTGTGTGAAATAAAAAGTTGCGAATGAAGCGAGCTAGCAGTCAAGCGCAATTTTAGTACTAAATCTTGACACGAAAGTTGGTATTGATCTCTATTGGGGGCCTATGGCAAGGTGGTCGGCCTCTGCTGTGGATACGCCAGTGCTCGTGCGTGGTACATGCGCTATTAATCGGTTTTAGTACAATCAAATTTTAAGAATTATGGACATCAGTAGTTTATTAGGAAAACAGAAGCTTAAATTCCGGAAAATTGCGTTATACATTTATTATATATATATTTTATTATATATATATTAGGTTTTCAATTGAGTGAATTAACAGGAAATCGGATTGGGCTTATGCTAAAGCAGTGTTGGGTTATAAAGCAGAATCTTGTAACATACGCTGTCACAGTACTTGTGATGTGGTATTGTTTTAGATACTTGTCGAGCTCCGAGCGTGCTGGGCTCGCCTCATCGTTGCGCTTAACTGAAACTCAAATCAAAATATGGTTTCAAAATCGGTAATGTCAATAAAACTCTTATGTAGCAATTTTATTAACGCTTCAGTGTATTGCCTACTGAAGATTTGTTGGCATCGCTTCAGTGTATTATTCAGCAGCCTTCCGATAAAGTCTTTTCAGTTTAGTAATTTTGTGCATTTTCCAGCAGAAGTCATTTTTAAATCTGACGATTATTATATATAAAACCATATTCACACATGCAAGTTTTTGTTGCGAGAATTTGCAGCTGAAAATTTGCACGCTGAACTTGTATTTTTTCATCAGATAATGAGAAAGCGACTGCAATAAATTCAGTGAACTTGCATGGTTATTCACAGATTTGAACTGAATTCCTAGCAATGATTTTTGATGAATAATTTGCAGCTACAATTTTTTCGGACGGGATTTTGGACAAAACTTGCAACAACAAATTTCAGCTGCAAGTTCTAGCAACAAAAACTTGCACGTGTGAATAATGCTTTACACATTTGATTTGTTTTTGTGTACCTCAAGTAAATTATATTTTGAAAATTGTTGCCCTTTTATAGCTAATGGGTGGCTCGTTTTTCCGCCGGACTGCAATACAGTAGCATGAGCTTTAAACTTTATGCTTAGATTTACGCTTGTAAATATACTTTGCTTATACTACCGATATGGTCCTAAGCTTTTAATGCGTATACGTCAAATATTTCAAAAGGTTTCCAAATTTAAGACGTAACAAATGGAAACGTCAAATCTCTGCAGAACTCGAAGCAGCCAACATAGCCACAGCCAGTGTCCGGCCAATAAACATGAACGGCAACGGAACGTCTGCAGCGCAATTTCTTTATTCGTCAGCGAACGCAGCTGCTACGGCAGCTGGTATTGCAAAACCTCAAAAGTCTGTGAAATCGCCAAATTTACCATCAGTGGTTGTAAGCGAACAACAACAACAACAACAACAACAACTACAACAACAACAACAACAACAACAGCCAATCGGCAACGAGCATAAGTCAAACGGTCAACGTCGAATTTCGCCGCAAATGCCGTTGGTTCCCGCATTTTCATGTGGCGAAAATCCTGGATCAAGAGTCTGTCAACCGCCTGGTACCCCATCGACAGCGCTGCTGGATCGCGTGAATGAACATCACTCTGGAACAGCGTCAGCAGTGTATTCGCCATCAGCGTCGACAAACGTCAACAAACATTTCGATTCGTCAAATATACCAACAAACAATAACAATAATTGTTCGTTGGTGTTGGACAAACAACAACGAACACCGACTGCAATAAGCGCGTTAGCGTTGTACACTAGCGCCGCGTCGATGTCTAGTGCATATCGTGACGCAGTTGTTGCAGCAGGTGCTCGGGTAGGCGAAAGCTAATAACAATCTTGCACGATCTTAGAATCCTGAGAGCTTTGTTAATATGATTGGTTGTAGGTGTCAAATCAACAATATGTGATAACATTGAAAATTATAAAACATTTCCAGTATTATTTACTAACATTTTTATAAGCTCTGCTTTTTGCTGCATTTATTGTAAGTATGCGAGAGCAAGCTTGGCCCAAGCGGCAGTGCCGGAGCATGCAAGGGTGCCCCTCCAAAATTTCGGACAGGCTTGTAGCCGGAGTAGATCTGGGTACTCAGCGACTTTGAAAATTTATCCCCCTGGCTTAGTTATGACTGCTTACGGGATTGCAGAATACTACTTCTGAATCAGCTAATCAACTGCATAAGGGTAGAGGACGCCGTGTAGACTGAGGACTAAGTGAACAATAGGAAAAATAGTTCGTATGTCATGGGTAAAAAGCCCTAATCCCGCCCGTAGCAAAGGGTGGACCAGTGGGGGCTCCGGCTCAGCCGTACCCCTAGAAATTTTTGCCTACCCCCTAGATTTTCTACCTTGCTTGTAAGTCAACCAAAATCTTTGTATGCTTGTCCTCAAAAATTTTTAGTCCCCTTAGCAAGGTGAGCTGGCTACGGTCCTGGCCTTAAATGCATTCACTGCAAACATTTCTGAAAAGAAGTTTCATGAGATATTGTGGTGTCGGTAAAAAGTCCATGATTAGCTGTGGGGTCGCCAGAAGGTCTTGGTACGTTGCAGTTGATTTTTTCGGCGGACTGGCATGTAATCTTGTCATGCAGCAAACTGCAATTTTTATTGTGTGTAGTAAGGTATATTAATGTGATAATTTATATGTGTTTTCATTTATTTATTTTTTGCTCTATATATTATATATAGACTACAATTATTAAGTATTGTATTGAAATGTGTAATTTTTGCAGGAGTGAATCCGGAAGGAGGAAATAGGGGCGCTCCCTTGTCTCACCGAAAATTTTTCTTTCATGACAAAATAGTAAGCTTTCATCTTTACCTTGCAAAATCTTACTTTTGCACCACAAAAATTGTGTTTGGCATTTCGTTCGCTTCACTCGCGAAGTATTTTTTCGCGATCAACATTACGCTGTCTTATCTGAAATTTTGGATCCGTCAATCGGTAATTACAAATCGCTTGGTTCCGCTCGATCCGTTATTCCCTAACTTTATACGGATGTTCCCATAAATTCAAATATTTGTACAATAAATAGCCAGGACTTTTTGACCATGAGAGTAAAACACGGAAGTTAGCGTTTACGTACTTATTTTTTCTTCTAAATTAGTATCAATACTTTTATAGAAAAGTTGGACGTAGTAAAATATTTTAAAAATCAAGGTTGAAACCCTTTAGGTGTCTCAGCCTAATAGGAAAAAATGGTTTTACTGATCTGGACCCGGTATCCATGAACCGATAAAACGTTTTGCGACTGTTGTATAAACAGATTTTATACTGAACCAACGTTAGGCTTTTCGCTCGCTTTTCTCGATAGGTTTCGTTGTAGTCTTAGGTGCGTATCTGGCACATCAAGCGATCGAATAGCGTTTTGTAACTTATGCAAATCTAAAATTTTTCTTTGGGACACATCAATGTTACTATTATAAAAAACCTTATGTTCTCTTCGGTCGCAAATTCTTCAAAACTTAGCCTTCACTTTGATCCGTCAGTAACACACGCTATCAAATATTGGTGAGGTATATTCAAGCCAAACCAAGAGTTGCCAGTATCACTAAACAGGCCAGCAGCTACGGAAAGCAGTGTTGGTGCTCAGCTCAATCCTGGAAAAAGTTTAGCTCCTTTAGAAAGTTTTGTACCTCGCTTGTAAGTCATCGAAAAACCTTGTGGTAAGCCAAACCTGAAAATTTTTTAGCCCTTTTACAAAGATGAGCCGGCTACGGACCTGATCCCTAAATAAATTTTCACTGGTCAGCCTCCCTGAAAAATTTTCTCTCACAGAAAATTTTTAACCTTGCTTGTAAGTCATCGAAAACCCTTGTATGCCACTCATAAAAAAATTTGTAGCCCTCGCTAGCTAGATGAGCTGGCTTCGCTACGGACCTGACCCCTAAACAAATTTTCAGGCATTTTAGGTTAAAAAATATGCTCGCTCCGTAGTTTTGTGTGGAAACGTGAGTGCTTGGCCAACGTCATAGGGAAATGAGCACTATAACGATGTCCGTGTATCTACATGTACCATATATACATGCAGTATTATGAAATACACTGTATTTGTTCTATATTGTGATATGAATCAAGCCGCAACATCTGCCTCATTATTGTACAAAATTCTTTAAATCCAGCGCAGTTTTTAAAATTGGATTTGTCTTTCAGCGTAGGACTTTTTGAAGGATAGGCCTCAACCCAACGGGTGTTGGTGCTACTAAGCACGGTCAATGTTACTTTTAGGGGAATAACAGAAGATTATGCGTATTCCTAAGCCGAAGCATAAGCCTAAGCGTTGCAAAAATGTGTTCTTAAGTCTAAGTCTAAGCATAAGACTAAGCAAAAAATGCTTGCTCTGTTGTCGTGCAGTTATTATCGTTGATGTTCAGTATTAGGACTACAGTTTTAGCTATTTTGGCTGCGTATGGTTATTTTCAGAATACCTACAAACTAATATATAAATATAATGTTCTAAGGTTACTTAGCTCAAACAGTTTTTAAAATTGCGTTGTTGTACTATTTATTATGCACTGTAAACTCCAATGAGCTAATTAACGGACAGACGGAAAGTTCGCTATTTCTGAGTTAATAACACTAAACTTTAACTCACTCTGAGTTGAGTTGATTCTCACTATGAGTTGAGTTGACTCCGGAGGAGTTGATGAATTAAATAAGAATAAGTTGAATAAACTCAGAATTGTGAGGTCTGAAAGTCCTAACTCATGATGAGTGACTCAACTCATTCTGAGTTGAAATCAACCCACTGGAACTATACAGTGATGGTTGATTTTCAGTGTTAGGATTACAATTTTACTTAATATTTATGCCTGCGTACGGTTATTTTCTGAACACAAAACAGAAATCAAAATATTAATTTCTAAGGTTACTTAGCTAATAATTTAAATTCTAGAATTGTACTGTTGTCGTACTACGGTTGATTTTCAGTATTAAATCTGCATGGTTTTAATTATTTGCGGCGTTCAGAGCAATCGGAAACAGTTTTCCGCTATTTTAAAGTAAAAGTATAGGCATTGTTATCGAAATACGCAATTTTACACGTCGCCAGTAGGCAAATATTCAATTTAGCCACAAATTTTATTGTCTCATTTAGTTCATATCGTTCTATATATAAACCAAGAAATCAATTGTATTAGCCGTTTGCAATACCTGGCAAATAAGATACATAAAAGAACTTGGGCAGGTTTCCCAAGTGCATGACGAAATTTTCAGCTAAAATCTTTAATCAGTAATGAACGCTATCCGTGTAATATCAATCAGTTTGCCCGTGATTGTGATTCAACGAGATTCATTGCTTACAATATAATTACTTAAAATGGTTTGGTTTGTAAGTATGTTTCAGCAAAATCATTCATTTACTAACAGAAATAAATATCAGTCACTGAAGCGCCAAGAGCGCCCCGAGCTTCGCTAGTTACGCCATGGGAAATATCAAATTTCGTAAGCTAAATTTTAGTAGCCAATTAATTTCGCTTCAAATAAAAACATTACTGTGCCGCGCAATAGGGAAGCTTTAATATACACAGTCAAGCAAAATCGCTTTGTCTATCATTTAAAACAGATTTGATTATGTTCATATATATAAATTCGACACCGCTGTGCGCTACACCTAAGGATTAAGCATCTAAAACGGAAAATCATTTATTGCTAGAAGGCAATAGATATATTATGACGGCGGGCCGGCGCGCCCTACATACATGGGAATAATAGGCAATTTGTCTAAAATATATTTCAGGTATTAGCTAAGTAGTTAAAGGTACTACTGATTTACTTGGAATTATATTGCAATAACACCGCCAGTGATGTTTATAGGCGATAATGGAACACAATTGATCGCGCAAAACGCGCAAGCACATTTAAACTCCATTAAAGGCATGTTGTGTTTGATATACGCAAATCTCAAAAGGAAGTGAAATTTCTAATGGGTTGATAGCCATCGTTTTCGGTAATGAACGACATTTAGCAATATTTAACTAAAGCCGGCAGCGCGTTTAAAGATTAATTTGTAATATAAAACATTCAATGATTGGTTTGCTTTTAAAATGAGTGCTTGCTATAATTTGCCAAAGGCGCTGTATGATTGTATTTTATAGTCAATAAGATACAAATAACAATTAATTGTGGTAACATAGCTAATAGTACGTACTCGAATCAAATGAAAAGCCAATAGGATTCGTTGAATGTTTAACAATTCTAAAAAACATAGGTAGGCAGTTTTATGTGTCTGTGGATCCAAGTTAATTATGGGGGCATGTCCACTGAGATCAAGGAGGCTGGGTGACACTGTGAGACTGGTGGGTTTTAGCTAAGATTTAGGATTAAGATTTGGCCTATGTTTGGGTTTAGTCTTAGCGGGCACGCTCTTATAATTAATACATGAAGACGGACCCGTAAAACGTATGTGTATTAATATGAAAAGCTTAGTCATGATAAATAAATGACCAAACTTGTTGAAGGTTAGGGCCTGTTGAAAAATATGACCAAACAGGGGCGGAACAGTAAAAGCATAAGCATAGCCTAAGCTTGAGCGAAAGTATGAGCCTATTTCTAAGCCTAACCCTATGCCTAAGCCAAACAAAAAAATTAGTCAAAAAGTTAAGCTTAATATATTGCAGTCCCATAGAAAAACGTCCCGCCCTTGATTTTTACACGGGCCAAAAAGCCCCCCTATCTTTACATGGGCCAAAAATATCAAGGATGCACTGAACAAAATTTTGAACAAACAGAAAAATTTCATGGCTACTGAAATTTCATCGCTCTATCGGCAGTAGAGAAAAAACCATTATTAAAATTTATAGATAGTAAACTGAAAATTTTTCGCTTAACCCTTTCTCACATGAATATTTTCTATTTCCCCTGAGACCTACTTTTATGCTAGGACTCGAACTCCAGTGACTGGAGTGGGAGGCGTATACCATCACCACTCAGCTATAGGAGCTTGACGCTCGAGCCCGAGAGGGCTCTCACGTCTTGTGGTGATTTAGTACTATGTATACGTGTTGCAATTGTAAAACACGGTGCGATATATATTATTTAACGTATACACACTGCACTGAGTTGCCTATAGGCAACTCAATGTGAGAAGGCGTTAAACTAACCGGAACCGATTTATGACGTTTTTGAAAATTTGTTATGTTTACGTTTGGCGGCTGTAATAAAAGCAGGCTGCATCCGGGAATGTAATAAATTGAGCCGATACCAAAGGTTGACAAAATATTTCGGAACCAGAGACGGCTAAAAATTTTTACCCGACCCGCGTTTACCCGCGGGTAAAATCCCACTCATTTAGTACAGCAGTCCTTGATGGTGTTGAACATTCATGTAGATATCGTATCGCAATTCAAACCGAAAAATCATGAGTTACTCAAAGCAGTTTGTAAATTATACGATTTGAGATAACTCTAAATTATAGTTATATAAAAAGCGGCCCATGCAAAGATCAGGGGCGGAACGTTTTGCTGTGGGACTAGAAAAGAGTAACCATTAAACGCTGTACTCATTTTTTGCTTGCCTTAAGCTTAGGAATATGCTCATTCTTACGCTTAGGCTTAGGCTTAGGAATATGCTTACAATACTGTTCCGTCCCTGTTCTTTACATTGGCCGAAAAAGCAATCGAACGTGCGAATGTTTTGCTTGAAAGCTATAAAATTACTCTCTGAACAGTAGAGAATTAATTGGCAGATGTAGTCGACGTTTGAAAATCTTTCAATTCTCTCTTTCGAATGGAGCAACTTATGCCAACCTGTTGCTCGAGCTCAAAAGTATTTTACACGTCTGTACGGTGGCAGGTAAAAAGTTACTAAAAATTGAACGCTGAATGTGAAAGACTTATTCTTAGTCATTTGTGCTTTAGCTAACCCAGATAATCATGCGTATTTTGGGTAACTTTCCATTATTACTTTGTTTACATCAGTTTCTTAGAACAGAAATGGGATTGTTCTATGAAATTTAAGTTTGCATGCAGATTGCTGTGAATTCGCTAACTTTTGCGTATTGCGCAAAGCCGGCTGACAATGGTTACATCTTTTATTGAATGTTTAATGTTAACAAAAATATCATGTACTATGTACATATTGAATTGTCACGAGTAAAACTTATTAGGGCGGCGCTATCATTATTGGACGCCATCGGTGGTTGAACAGCGTCGAACAAACAGGAAGTCAAAAAATTGTTGTTTACGAATTATGCGGTTTCATGCGACAATTCATGTGCGTTGCCGGACGGCGCCTAACCACGATAGACGGCATTACAAATCCAAAAACAATATCACCACCGTATAAGCTTTGCCTATGTGAAAAAGTCATTATTTTGTTCAAATCAAACTGTTCCTGATGTCGGGCCATGTAAAGATCATTTTCGGATAGTTATTCTGTGCGACTGCAATAGAGTAAGCTTAAGCTTTAGACTAATTTTTTGCTTGGCTTAGGTTTAGGCTTAGGAATATGCTGATAATACTGTTTCGGCCCTGGTCTTAACATTGGCCCTGATGTCTTTTTAAACTAAAGCATGTTGCACCAGCTATTGAGACCTAAACCGCATCTATCGGTCACACAAAACAAAGATCACAGATACAAAATTATTTAAAATCAGCTTTGTGACAAGAGGTCCACTTCGGTCCTGGACCTTCTATCACCAGAATTCAATGAGATTTCGTTCCTATTGTCCGCGGACACTGGACAATGCCGGATAACAGGTGGTTGAAACATCATTCTTGCTGCTGGCGGACCAGTCCTTCTCAAAGGCGCCGGATTGCCAGACCTTTGATTCAATCCAGGCAGTGGGCATCGTATGTTTGGGACCGGTCTTAACGACACTGGAGCTGGCGGCATAATAGGAGCTATTGTCGTAGGCGGTAACGGGCGTCTATTGGCAAATTGGGGCGGAGTAAGTATTCTAGGGCCTCTGGGTGAGTTTGGGTATCCTCTGGGAGGTAAAGGACGATGTGGGACGCGTGGTGGGTAGTCCATTGGTGGTAGTGGCGGGTAAGGGTATGCTGGAGGGAGTTCGGTGTTTGAGCGTCGTTGTCTGCGATCATGGTCCGAAGACTGTGATGCTGCAAGAGCCTCGTGTTCCTTGCAGGAAGTTGTCGTAATGTTTCTCAGTTCTTCTGTATTTGGAGTTCCTAGAAATGGTGAAATCAGCTATTGTAATTGATTTTCAAAGTGATAGGGTTCTGAAACCTTGCTTCACTTTAGCAACAATTTAAGTACTCGCTACGCAATTACTTAACCAATTTTTCGATTCTAAAACCGTAATTATATATGTTAAGTCAATATTTTATTCACTGAACGTGTTTGATCTTATAATTGACATTTATTTGTTTTCGTTCAAAAATTTAAGTACTTACTTAAGTCAAAAAATCAGTGAATGGTATTGCTTCAACAGTCGTCACAATTATTACACACGATTTATTCAATTTCTGGAGCAGAGTTCGATATTCGCAGGTTCTGCAGTTCGTTTTGTCTGAAAACCTATTACTCTAACTGGAATACGTGCTATACACAGTTAAGCCTACGTACCTGGTACCTGATGCCCAGCAGCTTCCGGCCGCGCTACAGTATCCCTTGCTTGCATTTGAGTTGGGTTTGTTATCGTTTCAGCTGAACTGGTCCGATTGGTTTGCGTTTTGTCATTCGAGTTCCTACCACCCACATCTTGGGAAATTGTTTGCTGTTGCGTTGACATATTGAGTGCATAAAACTGCGATGTTGAAGCATTTGGTGCAGTGTTTACAGTAGTCCTGGTTTGGTCCGATACATAATAAGAAGTGCCAGGTTCAGAGCGATTATGGCCAGTCGAACGTGGCTGACCGATTGTATATCCGGCTGAATTATTGTTTCGAGTAGGTTTTGTTGAATGCATACCAGATTTTTGATTTTTTCGTGCTTTTTGCGGCCTAACTGCTAAGTTAGACGAATTGGAGATGGTTTCTGCTGAATTGAAATCTTCTGAGGCTATTGTCGCATTTTCGATAGAACGATTAGGAGTTCTAAGTGTTTCGTATATGTGACCGCTGTTAACTGAAACACACAAGTTTAGTAAACGATTTCTAAACAGTAGAAATGTCAAAATATATCAGCACGTAACAAAAGTGGCGAACAGAGGTCAACAAATTTTGCCAGTAACAGAGGTACAACAAATATTATGTAATCAAAATTGTGCTGAACTTACCAATTTTAAGCAATAATCTCAAAGTTTCATTGCCGTTGCTTCACTTATAATTACCTAGCGGGATTGATTGGGAAAGGTGAGGAACGCTCTCCAGCTCATGAGCCATTGTAGCGGAAAGTTTGCATGACTGCGTAGCTCAGTGGTTAGAGCAGCGGACTACCGGTAATCCGTAACGTCGTGGGTTCGAACCACACATACATCCGCAGCAAAATTTTCGTGATGAGCTCTGTATGGTACTGCTTCACTTAGAATTACAAACAGAATATTAACGAAATGACAAAAGTTAAATACAAACAAATTTCACTACAGACATTGCCGGAGGTTCTGGCAATATTTCTACCCGAGCCATAGCTCGATTCTGTGCCGGAACCGGAGGTAGATTTTCTGCTGAAGTTAAAGCCAGCATTTCACTTTCACACTGCCGCTAAACTAATAATATGTTTATGCAAATAAGTAATTCAAGGGCTCCAAGCTATTTCTTTGTGGCAAAAGGACAAAAACGTTTGAACAGGTGCTAGTTTCGCTCTAAATTTCCACGGTCAGTTTCCCCGTTTGAAATTTTAAAACGGCAGAATTCAAATATCGGAAAACTTCAAAACGCAAAGATCAATTTTGCTTCGCGATAAATGTTTTTGCCATTAAGACATTGTTATTTTTAAAGTATTTCTTGTTATTAAACAATTTCAAAATAACCTTCATAATCGTCTAATCCTTTAGCGCTTGGCCAATCGTGTTCAGTTGGTGCTCGCCGATCTAACGCTTCACTACTGTTTTTGGCACCGTTTGTTGTTTGGATTACTGTGTTATTCGATGGAAACGAAGGTACAGAAATTTCGGCAACTATTTGCTGCTGTAGTTCTCCAAACACGACAGCATCGTTGCTGAGGATACTAGAGTCGCCGTTGTTGTTGTTGTTGTTGGCGTTGCCGTTGTTGTTGTTGTTGTTGTTGGTGTCGTTGTTGTTGTTGTTGTTGTTGTTGTGCTTGTTGTTGTTATTGTTGTTGTTTTTGTTATTGTTTTTGTTGTTGTTGTTGTCGTTTCTGTTGCAGTTAGTGTTATTATTGTTTCTAACATTATTGTTGTTATTATTATAATAATTGTTGATACTGCTGCTGGTGTCGTCATTGTTGTTGTCGTCGTCGTCGTCGTTATTGTTGTTTTTGCTGCTGTTGTTTTTGTTGTTTTTGTTGTTGTTGTTGTTGTTGTTGTTGTTGTTGTTGTTGTTGTTGTTGTTGCTGCTGTTGCTGGTGATGTTGTTGTTGTTGTTGTTGCTGCTGCTGTTGTTGTTGTTATTATTATTATTATTATTATTTTTATTTTTTTTATTATTATTATTATTATTATTATTATTTTTTTTGTTGTTGTTGTTGTGTGTTGTTGTTGTTGTTGTTGTTTGTTGTTGTTTGTTGCTGTTGGTGTTGGTGTTGTTGTTGTTGTTGGTGTTGGTGGTGTTGTTGGTGTTGGTGGTGGTGTTGTTGTTGTTGTTGTTGTTGTTGTTGTGTGTTGTTGTTGTTGTTTGTTGTTGTTGTTTGTTTTTGTTTGTTGTTGTTGTTGTTGTTGTTGTTGTTTGTTGTTTCTGTTAGTTTTAAATTTGGACCCTATTAACTTTTCTTTTTTTTTTTTTTTATGTTTGATATTTAATTTTTTTTTTGAAACACTTGTTGTTCCACTTGTGCAAACTGTCCCATTTCGATTTTGAAAATCAGCTGAAACAATTTCACCAGTTGAGTTGGTTGCTGTACTGCCATTGGCTCTGCTACAGTGATTATCGCTCGGTCTTGTTTGACGATCCGCGCAATCGCTACTGTCGTTTGCTCCGGATGGTTCTATCGAAAGGTTATCTCGCGATCTGAAAAATTAACTCTTCACAGATTTGTATAAACAGCTGAGTACATTACAGAAAAATTAACCTCTGCTATAGGTCTTGGTTTAGATTTATGTTTAAGCATAATAGACTTAGGTTTATGAGCACAGGATTACATAACATACAAAGTTGAAACATGGCATATTATTACGTGAGGTGGACTCCGGATCAGTAGCTCTCATTCTGTGTAACAGCTTTGAGCAGTTAATTAAATCAAGAGTGTATAATACAAGAGTGTGCAACTACCGAATGTGTGACACAAAATGTACCACCGAGCGATGTGTTTTTGATGGATCTCTCCTTATTTATCGGGGTAGGGGGGTCGCCAACACATGCAATACCCCTAAATTAAACTATAAGCGGTGCATTTTTTATGCCGCATACATAAATTGCCATGGTTCGCACAGGTTATACCTCCTCTAAGCAAAGAGGGTCGGCTAAAAGCGCAACACGTTCCGGGTACATTCTTTCCTACACAAATTTTACCCGGTTGCATACTCGTGTTGAAGTATGCATCATCCACTCTTGCTTGAATCATTCGGACCGGGTTCGATTCTACGCCGTTCCTTTGCTAACGTAGTTATATTTTCGTTTACCGCCAATGTGGTAAAATTGCGTACATTAATGTGGGGGCTACCGGACGCAAAGGATAGCTCCTACGCGAACGGTCCGGGCATGATTTCGCATCATGGAATAAAACGACCAATTCCGCGGCAGTTGTAAAATAAATTCAGAAAATAAGTTACTGAAAATTTCGATTAATAAATTCAACAACAAACTAACGGATACCGAAAACACGGCGGACGTACAGAATATCAGAATACGGACCGCCGTTAGGAATTCAATGGAACGTGGCGTATTCAATTAATTTAAATGTGATGAGTTCAACGGTACCATTTTTATGACTGCGGTCTTTCTAGTTGGAAAAGCTATGACCGATTTAATATTACCTATATTAAACATATTTTTCTGTAGCTTTTGCAAAATTGGAACATAAATTAAAGTACACTAAACAAGCAGCATGGTACTAGACTTTTAGGTAATAACTTTTGAACCACAGGACCTGCAGTTCTAAAAATGGTACCGTTAAACTCGCTCGTTGGAGTTCCATGAAATAAGCCACAGGTTCGTTACATTCCTAGGAATGTCCATATTACGTAGTTCCGCCGAAAAAGCAATGTCGATTCTATGCGAAATCATTTTGAGTTTAATATTCAAATTTGCATGATACTCTTACCGACATCTTCGTGACACCGAATCAACAATCGAAGCAGATGATAGCGAATTTGACCGGGCCATTGGTAAAGATGCTCGGGTCGGATTTGCTTGTGACCGATAAGTAGGCGGAGGTGAACCAGGATGATTAGGTCCGCCTTCAGAATTGTGTTGGTTGCCCAGTGCTCCAGTTGACATCGAATGAATGAATCTGAATGGTTATAACAGGAGTAACTTGAAACTGCTCGATGATGGCTTATAAAAGTAATTGGGTTGAGAAGATATATATACGTCAGATATTCTTCGCTAATTGTTAAAAATTGACACGTTATGCTTTTTTGCGGTGAAAAAACATTATTGCTCGTCACACTTGTACAAAAACGTTTTTATTACAAAATTTTCAAAATAAAAACCTAGGCCTACATTCATTATTTTAGGCATATAGAGTAGCTATCGATAGGCAACTTATCTTTCAAACCAATTAATTGTGAACTCAAAAATTTAGCATGTATCGTAGCCCAAATCATAGTTTAGTCCATTGGTTGCAACATATACATTTTTCAATTTATTCTGCAATTATGCAGAATTTCAGATGTTCTGCTTCCACAGTTCGCAAGTTTCAACGCCTACTACTAACTAGTTACAGGTGTTTATACACAGAGTGAGATGTTGGTAAGCACTTTTTCCCCAC
>JASANG010000412.1:0-10000 GCA_030248215.1 Enoplolaimus lenunculus | reverse complement strand
ACCGGTCCCAAACATACGATGCCCACTGCCTGGATTGAATCAAAGGTCTGGCAATCCGGCGCCTTTGAGAAGGACTGGTCCGCCAGCAGCAAGAATGATGTTTCAACCACCTGTTATCCGGCATTGTCCAGTGTCCGCGGACAATAGGAACGAAATCTCATTGAATTCTGGTGATAGAAGGTCCAGGACCGAAGTGGACCTCTTGTCACAAAGCTGATATTAAATAATTTTGTATCTGTGATCTTTGTTTTGTGTGACCGATAGATGCGGTTTAGGTCTCAATAGCTGGTGCAACATGCTTTAGTTTAAAAAGACATCAGGGCCAATGTTAAGACCAGGGCCGAAACAGTATTATCAGCATATTCCTAAGCCTAAACCTAAGCCAAGCAAAAAATTAGTCTAAAGCTTAAGCTTACTCTATTGCAGTCGCAC
Organism: Enoplolaimus lenunculus; assembly: GCA_030248215.1. Taxonomy (NCBI): domain Eukaryota; kingdom Metazoa; phylum Nematoda; class Enoplea; order Enoplida; family Thoracostomopsidae; genus Enoplolaimus; species Enoplolaimus lenunculus. The sequence continues at coordinate 9,568 of JASANG010000412.1, read as the reverse complement.
AGAATAACTATCCGAAAATGATCTTTACATGGCCCGACATCAGGAACAGTTTGATTTGAACAAAATAATGACTTTTTCACATAGGCAAAGCTTATAGGGTGGTGATATTGTTTTTGGATTTGTAATGCTGTCTATCGTGGTTAGGCGCCGTCCGGCAACGCACATGAATTGTCGCATGAAACCGCATAATTCGTAAACAACAACTTTTTGACTTCCTGTTTGTTCGACGCTGGTCAACCACCGATGACGTCGAATAATGATAGCGCCGCCCTAATAAGTTTTACTCGTGACAATTCAATATGTACATAGTACATGATATTTTTGTTAACATTAAACATTCAATAAAAGATGTAACCATTGTCAGCCGGCTTTGCGCTATACGCAAAAGTTAGCGAATTCACAGCAATCTGCATGCAAACTTATATTTCATAGAACAATCCTATTTCTGTTCTAAGAAACTGATGTAAACAAAGTAATAATGGAAAGTTACCCAAAATACGCATGATTATCTGGGTTAGCTAAAGCACAAATGACTAAGAATAAGTCTTTCACATTCAGCGTTCAATTTTTAGTAACTTTTTACCTGCCACCGTACAGACGTGTAAAATGCTTTTGAGCTCGAGCAACAGGTTGGCATAACTTGCTCCATTCGAAAGAGAGAATTGAAAGATTTTCAAACGTCGACTACATCTGCCAGTTAATTCTCTACTGTTCAGAGAGTAATTTTATAGCTTTCAAGCAAAACATTCGCACGTTCGATTGCTTTTTCGGCCAATGTAAAGAACAGGGACGGAACAGTATTGTAAGCATATTCCTAAGCCTAAGCCTAAGCGTAAGAATGAGCATATTCCTAAGCTTAAGGCAAGCAAAAAATGAGTACAGCGTTTAATGGTTACTCTTTTCTAGTCCCACAGCAAAACGTTCCGCCCCTGATCTTTGCATGGGCCGCTTTTTATATAACTATAATTTAGAGTTATCTCAAATCGTATAATTTACAAACTGCTTTGAGTAACTCATGATTTTTCGGTTTGAATTGCGATACGATATCTACATGAATGTTCAACACCATCAAGGACTGCTGTACTAAATATGAGTGTACGAATTTTCCTGTGAAATACTTTTTGTGACAGCATGTTTCAACCGAAGGACTCTGGCCGACTCGAGTTCTCGTTGAAAATCGAATGGTTTCGGCTCCGGCTTCGGTAGAATTTTTGCCGGTGGTTTCAACAATTTCAGTATCGAAATTTTTCGTATTTTTGGTAAAAGTTCGTTCAGTGAGTTCATTTGTAAATTTCAAAGCCTAGATTAATAATAGCCGCTGCCCTTTAAACGCCAATCTAACGAGAAACAATGTTTTGACGTGTTTTATAGCTTATGATTAAAACTTAGTTAATTTGTGTGACCAGAGTGGGATTTTACCCGCGGGTAAACGCGGGTCGGGTAAAAAATTTTAGCCGTCTCTGGTTCCGAAATATTTTGTCAACCTTTGGTATCGGCTCAATTTATTACATTCCCGGATGCAGCCTGCTTTTATTACAGCCGCCAAACGTAAACATAACAAATTTTCAAAAACGTCATAAATCGGTTCCGGTTAGTTTAACGCCTTCTCACATTGAGTTGCCTATAGGCAACTCAGTGCAGTGTGTATACGTTAAATAATATATATCGCACCGTGTTTTACAATTGCAACACGTATACATAGTACTAAATCACCACAAGACGTGAGAGCCCTCTCGGGCTCGAGCGTCAAGCTCCTATAGCTGAGTGGTGATGGTATACGCCTCCCACTCCAGTCACTGGAGTTCGAGTCCTAGCATAAAAGTAGGTCTCAGGGGAAATAGAAAATATTCATGTGAGAAAGGGTTAAGCGAAAAATTTTCAGTTTACTATCTATAAATTTTAATAATGGTTTTTTCTCTACTGCCGATAGAGCGATGAAATTTCAGTAGCCATGAAATTTTTCTGTTTGTTCAAAATTTTGTTCAGTGCATCCTTGATATTTTTGGCCTATGTAAGGATAGGGGGGCTTTTTGGCCCGTGTAAAAATCAAGGGCGGGACGTTTTTCTATGGGACTGCAATATATTAAGCTTAACTTTTTGACTAATTTTTTTGCTTGGCTTAGGCATAGGGTTAGGCTTAGAAATAGGCTCATACTTTCGCTCAAGCTTAGGCTATGCTTATGCTTTTACTGTTCCGCCCCTGTTTGGTCATATTTTTCAACAGGCCCTAACCTTCAACAAGTTTGGTCATTTATTTATCATGACTAAGCATTTCATATTAATACACATACGTTTTACGGGTCCGTCTTCATGTATTAATTATAAGAGCGTGCCCGCTAAGACTAAACCCAAACATAGGCCAAATCTTAATCCTAAATCTTAGCTAAAACCCACCAGTCTCACAGTGTCACCCAGCCTCCTTGATTTTCAGTGGACATGCCCCCATAATTAACTTGGATCCACAGACACATAAAACTGCCTACCTATGTTTTTTAGAATTGTTAAACATTCAACGAATCCTATTGGCTTTTCATTTGATTCGAGTACGTACTATTAGCTATGTTACCACAATTAATTGTTATTTGTATCTTATTGACTATAAAATACAATCATACAGCGCCTTTGGCAAATTATAGCAAGCACTCATTTTAAAAGCAAACCAATCAATGAATGTTTTATATTACAAATTAATCTTTAAACGCGCTGCCGGCTTTAGTTAAATATTGCTAAATGTTGTTCATTACCGAAAACGATGGCTATCAACCCATTAGAAATTTCACTTCCTTTTGAGATTTGCGTATATCAAACACAACATGCCTTTAATGGAGTTTAAATGTGCTTGCGCGTTTTGCGCGATCAATTGTGTTCCATTATCGCCTATAAACATCACTGGCGGTGTTATTGCAATATAATTCCAAGTAAATCAGTAGTACCTTTAACTACTTAGCTAATACCTGAAATATATTTTAGACAAATTGCCTATTATTCCCATGTATGTAGGGCGCGCCGGCCCGCCGTCATAATATATCTATTGCCTTCTAGCAATAAATGATTTTCCGTTTTAGATGCTTAATCCTTAGGTGTAGCGCACAGCGGTGTCGAATTTATATATATGAACATAATCAAATCTGTTTTAAATGATAGACAAAGCGATTTTGCTTGACTGTGTATATTAAAGCTTCCCTATTGCGCGGCACAGTAATGTTTTTATTTGAAGCGAAATTAATTGGCTACAAAAATTTAGCTTACGAAATTTGATATTTCCCATGGCGTAACTAGCGAAGCTCGGGGCGCTCTTGGCGCTTCAGTGACTGATATTTATTTCTGTTAGTAAATGAATGATTTTGCTGAAACATACTTACAAACCAAACCATTTTAAGTAATTATATTGTAAGCAATGAATCTCGTTGAATCACAATCACGGGCAAACCGATTGATATTGCACGGATAGCGTTCATTACTGATTAAAGATTTTAGCTGAAAATTTCGTCATGCACTTGGGAAACCTGCCCAAGTTCTTTTATGTATCTTATTTGCCAGGTATTGCAAACGGCTAATACAATTGATTTCTTGGTTTATATATAGAACGATATGAACTAAATGAGACAATAAAATTTGTGGCTAAATTGAATATTTGCCTACTGGCGACGTGTAAAATTGCGTATTTCGATAACAATGCCTATACTTTTACTTTAAAATAGCGGAAAACTGTTTCCGATTGCTCTGAACGCCGCAAATAATTAAAACCATGCAGATTTAATACTGAAAATCAACCGTAGTACGACAACAGTACAATTCTAGAATTTAAATTATTAGCTAAGTAACCTTAGAAATTAATATTTTGATTTCTGTTTTGTGTTCAGAAAATAACCGTACGCAGGCATAAATATTAAGTAAAATTGTAATCCTAACACTGAAAATCAACCATCACTGTATAGTTCCAGTGGGTTGATTTCAACTCAGAATGAGTTGAGTCACTCATCATGAGTTAGGACTTTCAGACCTCACAATTCTGAGTTTATTCAACTTATTCTTATTAATTCATCAACTCCTTCGGGAGTCAACTCAACTCATAGTGAGAATCAACTCAACTCAGAGTGAGTTAAAGTTTAGTGTTATTAACTCAGAAATAGCGAACTTTCCGTCTGTCCGTTAATTAGCTCATTGGAGTTTACAGTGCATAATAAATAGTACAACAACGCAATTTTAAAAACTGTTTGAGCTAAGTAACCTTAGAACATTATATTTATATATTAGTTTGTAGGTATTCTGAAAATAACCATACGCAGCCAAAATAGCTAAAACTGTAGTCCTAATACTGAACATCAACGATAATAACTGCACGACAACAGAGCAAGCATTTTTTGCTTAGTCTTATGCTTAGACTTAGACTTAAGAACACATTTTGCAAAATGCTTAGGCTTATGCTTCGGCTTAGGAATACGCATAATCTTCTGTTATTCTGAAAGTAACATTGACCGTGCTTAGTAGCACCAACACCCGTTGGGTTGAGGCCTATCCTTCAAAAAGTCCTACGCTGAAAGACAAATCCAATTTTAAAAACTGCGCTGGATTTAAAGAATTTTGTGCGGCTTGATTCATATCACAATATAGAACAAATACAGTGTATTTCATAATACTGCATGTATATATGGTACATGTAGATACACGGACATCGTTATAGTGCTCATTTCCCTATGACGTTGGCCAAACACTCACGTTTCCACACAAAACTACGGAGCGAGCATATTTTTTAACCTAAAATGCCTGAAAATTTGTTTAGGGGTCAGGTCCGTAGCGAAGCCAGCTCATCTAGCTAGCGAGGGCTACAAATTTTTTTATGAGTGGCATACAAGGGTTTGTTTCTAATGACTTACAAGCAAGGTTAAAAATTTTCTGTGAGAGAAAATTTTTCAGGGAGGCTGACCAGTGAAAATTTATTTAGGGATCAGGTCCGTAGCCGGCTCATCTTTGTAAAAGGGCTAAAAAATTTTCAGGTTTGGCTTACCACAAGGTTTTTCGATGACTTACAAGCGAGGTACAAAACTTTCTAAAGGAGCTAAACTTTTTCCAGGGGTGAGCTGAGCACCAACACTGCTTTCCGCAGCTGCTGGCCTGTTTAGTGATACTGGCAACTCTTGGTTTGGCTTGAATATACCTCACCAATATTTGATAGCGTGTGTTACTGACGGATCAAAGTGAAGGCTAAGTTTTGAAGAATTTGCGACCGAAGAGAACATAAGGTTTTTTAAAATAGTAACATTGATGTGTCCCAAAGAAAAATTTTAGATTTGCATAAGTTACAAAACGCTATTCGATCGCTTGATGTGCCAGATACGCACCTAAGACTATAACGAAACCTATCGAGAAAAGCGAGCGAAAAGCCTAACGTTGGTTCAGTATAAAATCTGTTTATACAACAGTCGCAAAACGTTTTATCGGTTCATGGATACCGGGTCCAGATCACTAAAACCATTTTTTCCTATTAGGCTGAGACACCTAAAGGGTTTCAACCTTGATTTTTAAAATATTTTACTACGTCCAACTTTTCTATAAAAGTATTGATACTAATTTAGTAGAAAAAATAAGTACGTAAACGCTAACTTCCGTGTTTTACTCTCATGGTCAAAAAGTCCTGGCTATTTATTGTACAAATATTTGAATTTATGGGAACATCCGTATAAAGTTAGGGAATAACGGATCGAGCGGAACCAAGCGATTTGTAATTACCGATTGACGGATCCAAAATTTCAGATAAGACAGCGTAATGTTGATCGCGAAAAAATACTTCGCGAGTGAAGCGAACGAAATGCCAAACACAATTTTTGTGGAGCAAAAGTAAGATTTTGCAGGGTAAAGATGAAACCTTACTATTTTGTCATGAAAGAAAAATTTTCGGTGAGACAAGGGAGCGCCCCTATTCCCTCCTTCCGGATTCACTCCTGCAAAAATTACACATTTCAATACAATACTTAATAGTTATAGTCTATATATAACATATAGAGCAAAAAATAAATAAATGAAAACACATATAAATTATCACATTAATATACCTTACTACACACAATAAAAATTGCAGTTTGCTGCATGACAAGATTACATGCCAGTCCGCCGAAAAAATCAACTGCAACGTACCAAGACCTTCTGGCGACCCCACAGCTAATCATGGACTTTTTAGCGACACCACAATATCTCATGAAACTTCTTTTCAGAAATGTTTGCAGTGAATGCATTTAAGGCCAGGACCGTAGCCAGCTCACCTTGCTAAGGGGACTAAAAATTTTTGAGGACAAGCATACAAGGATTTTGGTTGACTTACAAGCAAGGTAGAAAATCTTCTAGGGGGTAGGCAAAAATTTCTAGGGGTACGGCTGAGCCGGAGCCCCCACTGGTCCACCCTTTGCTACGGGCGGGATTAGGGCTTTTTACCCATGACATACGAACTATTTTTCCTATTGTTCACTTAGTCCTCAGTCTACACGGCGTCCTCTACCCTTATGCGGTTGATTAGCTGATTCAGAAGTAGTATTCTGCAATCCCGTAAGCAGTCATAACTAAGCCAGGGGGATAAATTTTCAAAGTCGCTGAGTACCCAGATCTACTCCGGCTACAAGCCTGTCCGAAATTTTGGAGGGGCACCCTTGCATGCTCCGGCACTGCCGCTTGGGCCAAGCTTGCTCTCGCATACTTACAATAAATGCAGCAAAAAGCAGAGCTTATAAAAATGTTAGTAAATAATACTGGAAATGTTTTATAATTTTCAATGTTATCACATATTGTTGATTTGACACCTACAACCAATCATATTAACAAAGCTCTCAGGATTCTAAGATCGTGCAAGATTGTTATTAGCTTTCGCCTACCCGAGCACCTGCTGCAACAACTGCGTCACGATATGCACTAGACATCGACGCGGCGCTAGTGTACAACGCTAACGCGCTTATTGCAGTCGGTGTTCGTTGTTGTTTGTCCAACACCAACGAACAATTATTGTTATTGTTTGTTGGTATATTTGACGAATCGAAATGTTTGTTGACGTTTGTCGACGCTGATGGCGAATACACTGCTGACGCTGTTCCAGAGTGATGTTCATTCACGCGATCCAGCAGCGCTGTCGATGGGGTACCAGGCGGTTGACAGACTCTTGATCCAGGATTTTCGCCACATGAAAATGCGGGAACCAACGGCATTTGCGGCGAAATTCGACGTTGACCGTTTGACTTATGCTCGTTGCCGATTGGCTGTTGTTGTTGTTGTTGTTGTTGTAGTTGTTGTTGTTGTTGTTGTTGTTGTTCGCTTACAACCACTGATGGTAAATTTGGCGATTTCACAGACTTTTGAGGTTTTGCAATACCAGCTGCCGTAGCAGCTGCGTTCGCTGACGAATAAAGAAATTGCGCTGCAGACGTTCCGTTGCCGTTCATGTTTATTGGCCGGACACTGGCTGTGGCTATGTTGGCTGCTTCGAGTTCTGCAGAGATTTGACGTTTCCATTTGTTACGTCTTAAATTTGGAAACCTTTTGAAATATTTGACGTATACGCATTAAAAGCTTAGGACCATATCGGTAGTATAAGCAAAGTATATTTACAAGCGTAAATCTAAGCATAAAGTTTAAAGCTCATGCTACTGTATTGCAGTCCGGCGGAAAAACGAGCCACCCATTAGCTATAAAAGGGCAACAATTTTCAAAATATAATTTACTTGAGGTACACAAAAACAAATCAAATGTGTAAAGCATTATTCACACGTGCAAGTTTTTGTTGCTAGAACTTGATGCTGAAATTTGTTGTTGCAACTTTTGTCCAAAAATCCCGTCCGAAAAAATTGTAGCTGCAAATTATTCATCAAAAATCATTGCTAGGAATTCAGTTCAAATCTGTGAATAACCATGCAAGTTCACTGAATTTATTGCAGTCGCTTTCTCATTATCTGATGAAAAAATACAAGTTCAGCGTGCAAATTTTCAGCTGCAAATTCTCGCAACAAAAACTTGCATGTGTGAATATGGTTTTATATATAATAATCGTCAGATTTAAAAATGACTTCTGCTGGAAAATGCACAAAATTACTAAACTGAAAAGACTTTATCGGAAGGCTGCTGAATAATACACTGAAGCGATGCCAACAAATCTTCAGTAGGCAATACACTGAAGCGTTAATAAAATTGCTACATAAGAGTTTTATTGACATTACCGATTTTGAAACCATATTTTGATTTGAGTTTCAGTTAAGCGCAACGATGAGGCGAGCCCAGCACGCTCGGAGCTCGACAAGTATCTAAAACAATACCACATCACAAGTACTGTGACAGCGTATGTTACAAGATTCTGCTTTATAACCCAACACTGCTTTAGCATAAGCCCAATCCGATTTCCTGTTAATTCACTCAATTGAAAACCTAATATATATATAATAAAATATATATATAATAAATGTATAACGCAATTTTCCGGAATTTAAGCTTCTGTTTTCCTAATAAACTACTGATGTCCATAATTCTTAAAATTTGATTGTACTAAAACCGATTAATAGCGCATGTACCACGCACGAGCACTGGCGTATCCACAGCAGAGGCCGACCACCTTGCCATAGGCCCCCAATAGAGATCAATACCAACTTTCGTGTCAAGATTTAGTACTAAAATTGCGCTTGACTGCTAGCTCGCTTCATTCGCAACTTTTTATTTCACACAACTCAAATATTTTTGAATCCGTCACCGAACTAGAGCGCGAACAGTTAAACGGTGTATTCGTAATTGCGAGTAAATGGAACCCGTATATCAATTCTGATTCAAAGGCATTTTGATAATAACTTTAGCGATTCAAATTAAAACATTCATAACTGTTTCACTTACCGTTTCATATCAAACGTTGACTCGAGTTGAAACACTTGACTTCGACTGAAAACCGTCCGTGTCTTTTTCTTTCGTTTTGGACTCGATGGCGATAACCTTTCGTCTCCCATAACGTCGTCAGTGCCAGTGAGAAAGCTTGATCTCTCCGGCGTCATCGCAACCCACAGGACTCAGATCACCGGTTACAAGTAACGAATTGTTCTGATTCTGTGGAGTTGTGCAGTCAGCCATTGCAATGACCCGCCGTTTGTCGCCCACACGGCTGTTCGTTCCATGATTGGCTGTATGAATACGTAAAAACAGTATGACCGTTCTGCTAGAATTTCATTCGGTAATTCTTGCCGGACCTATGGGCCCGTAGCCAACGCCGGCGGGCAGAAACTTTTTGGCTCCAAGGAAAATTTTCAATCTTGCTTGTAAGTCAATGAAAACCCTTGTATGCCGCTGCAAAAAATATTAGTTCCCCTAGCCAGGTAAGCTGACTACGGGCCTAGGGAACACATTGAAATTTTACACAGATTTTGACTAAAACCTTTAACGCAGTTGTCGTTTTCCAACCATATGCTTCACGTATAAGACTAAAAATTGACAAAATACCTTCAAAATAAATACGCCGTTAAAATGAGAATGGCGCCGGTCTCCTTGCTGTCTAAATAGAAAACATTTTAAATCTCCTGGTTATTGTCAAAAATAGGGCAAAAAGGAATGCGCA